>VJOZ01062006.1:0-10094 GCA_009801055.1 Stichopus horrens
TTAATTTATTTGGAGTAGGCTCACAAATATGACTGGAAGAATGTTCAGAAAAGGTTTTCACAAGTTTTCTCAAGTCTGAGATAGTCTACCAGAAACTGCAACATTTTGTGAAAAATTTGCCTCTTAAAAGTAAACAAACTTTGCTCCATTTTGCTTCTAGGACTCTAAAACACTGAAAAGTGGAAGGTTACTAGGGGGGGGGTGGGCAATCCCAACACCCCTCTCCTAGGAGTTGGCTCATTACATTGACATAATTTAATCTTTTCACTTCACCAATTTTTAATTAACTAGGGCTACTGCACAACTTTGGCACATCCACCATTTTACCTGTTTGTAGAGTACAAATTGACAGGAGGTTGCTCTGTGAACAGTTATTTTACAGTCACCTTACAAGTAATTTCATTTATCTCTCCTGTGACAACAGGGTGATCATCGAGCATGCCAGAGGTGCAGGAAGATTCAGTCGTGGAGGAGACAGAGGAGGAGACCGGTACGGATACGGCCCACCACGCAGAAGGGGGGGTATTGACAAGTGAGCTGCTCATTTTGTAACTGTCTTTGAAGAAGCCAATAGTAAATTTTTTTACTTCTGGCAGGCCTAGGACACAAGTTTCATCATAAGTATCAGAGTGTAACTTAAGTGCATATTGTTAACCAAAAGCAAGTAGGGAAGCTTACTGTACTTTTCAAGTTCAAAATTAAGACCAACAAGCCATATTCACTTTATTATCTTTTGTTAAACTCAGTGCATGTTGTAACTTCAGTACGCGATGCACTGATTTGTGAACACTGTATCTTCTAACATTTGCAAAGTGTTACATTCCATAAAAATTAATGTAAGTCTTCATTCCTACCTTTGCTTGGTTGGGAAACAACAAAAGAACAGATAGAGTGCTTTGTGGTTATGTTGGATATGCCGTATATTGCACTGCTCATTTATACTGAGGTGAAAAGCTTGTCAGATAATATTATGGATAAATCAAGTAAAGAAATAGAGCTACAACAGAAAGGTAAGTTAAAATTAAGAACTGAAATCCCTTTTTCCATTCCTGATATGCAGTATACAATAACAGCTTTACATTGACTTGCTCTCTCCAAATATTGAAACTATCATTTAAAGTTTTAAGTGGTTTTTAGCAATGAGACTATCAACCATGGTCTGAGCATCTTTTTATTATTTTTGTTAAAGGTACATACTCTGTTCACATTTGCTGATGTCAAACTGTCCCCTACACTTTGGTATTGAAAGGGAGTTCTAGCTCTCATTGTAATTGTGAAGTTGGCTTTTTCTTTAGGAATTAGTAAATTGTTTCATCTTACAGACCTGTCCTTCATCATAAACCCATACGTAATTTAAAAAGAAAACATTACTAATAGACACCTTGAGCATGTGCTAGTCAGTCACAATTTAGGTGAGGCATTTTACTAAATTGCTTTGGTTTATCTTTTACCTCTTTAAGCAGGTATGGTCCGCCAGTAAGAACTGACTTCAGAGTACTTGTTGAAAACCTCTCCACCAGAGTCAGTTGGCAGGTGAGAAAGATTTGTAATTTTTCATCACTACATATTGCCTTTTTAATTTATTCAATGGGAAACCCATTACATATGTCTCTAGCATTGGGACATGCAACTATATGTAGGAAATATGTTATGGACACTGTTACCACCATTTGGATGCATTCCAGTTGACAATCTTTATTCTTCTGTTTTGTTTTGATGATTTTTATCATTCTCAAATGGTGTTTTCAACTTAGGATACTGATGTGAGCTTAATGCCTAAAACTGAGAAATGGTATAAATTGAGACTTTCTTCATGGACGTTGAGACTTACTGCCAGCTGCGATTACCAACTGTTGAGTGTGTGGTTAACAGATTGCTTGGTTTAGTTTTCTGAAAGATGGCACTGAAACTGGAGCTGATGTTCCTTGCCCTGTCACTATGTGAAATGCTAAAAATGTGACTAGAAACTCAGTCTGAACGAGTTGGAGGCCAAGGTTGCAGGAATTCCCAATAAAGAGTTACTAACACTGTTGTTAAGAAACTTGTCAAATATATGAAATGAAATGCAGTGTCTTCTGAAATATTAATTCAATCTTAACATGTATTCATCACATTTACTTTTTTTTAAAAATAGAGTTCAGTTGCAAATGTCTTTAGTGCTAATCTGTCTTCTGTGTAGTTTATACACTCCAAGCAGTTCTCCCATATGCATGTAGGTTGTTCTTCATCCATTCATGCCACCAGTAAAAGCCTTTTAGTCTTAGTTCACATTTCAGATTGTTCGTTCCTTATCTCAATTTGAAACAAATTTTGGCAGCATCAGCTGGTGAAAGGTTAAGAAAAGCATTTTGGATTTCATTGAAATGTTGTGTGGCTGCTGCATTTCTCTCAGATAGAGGCCTGTCTGTGGGGGGAGATGATGTACTTAAAATCAATGCTCATCCATTCAGTATCAATTTTGAATAATTGCAAGTGAAAGAGAAGAAAGAAATCAGATTTTTTTTTTCTTGTGAACAATGTTCTAAATCTTCAGTGTTGGTGCTAGTATATAGAAGTCAACTTTTGACCAACACAAAAAAATGAAAGCAATTTGTGATAAAATGTTTCAAATTCTTGTCAGTGGAAGCGAATTTAAAAATCGCCAGAAGTGACAGTGATAGCAAGACATGCAGAAATTTCACCAGCTTTTAATACTGACAATACTCCCACTACCTCAGTATCTATTTTCTTTTTGCAAATCTTGCCACATGTATCGATAATCTCAGGCGTGCGCATGTCATCTGTCATAGCTGTCATGGTATTCATCTTACTGAATTTCTTACAATCATACATTTGTCGCCATCTATTTAAACGAAATGTAATCAAAGATGATAGAATTGGTTAGATTGGGAGGTTCATATATCATTTCTGCTTTATTCAGATACTGATACTTCACTGAACTGACAACAATGCAGAGTGGTATCGGTACCAGTTGCCTCATTGATTATTATGTCCTTCTGATTTAGTATGTACTGCAGTGTTGGCATTGCTACTATAATCAAAACAGAAGTGACAACATAACGGTATTTGAGACTTAACTGAGCTTGGTCCATTTGCAATTATGACTGGATAATGAAAGTTTCAGTATGTGTGTGTGTTTTTTTTCTATTATTTTGAAGTTTAGTGCCAAGGAAAATTATTAAAAGCATTTCATTTTCAGGTGTCCCTCTTCCCCCCAAAAAGTATGACCTGTATGGACCATGTGGAGGATCCATTTAAACCCTTTACCACGTTGTTTTTTTCCTCCAGAGAACAATCAGGTAAAGAGGGTAACTGGTATCTCTGTTTGGTCCGAAAGTTGGAATGGTTGTCAGGTGTCTTACCGCCATCGGCAGACATCCCTAAAAAAGAAAGTCTAAGAGGCTGGCTCAAAACCTTGCTTTGCGCTGGAATACCTTTAACGACCGGTGGTGTTTGAACCCTCAAGAGTGTGACCTTCTGATGTCAAAATGTGCAGGAGTGCTAGTGCCCCTGCTGCCATTGGTGTGATCTGGCAACAATCTGAAGCAGTTGGGTCTCTGGAAGAGATGATAGGACTTGCTTACGAAGATTGACCACAAAAATAAACAAAACTAAATGAGTAAATAATGATAATAAAAATGTGAAACATAAGCAGACTTCTTGAGCTTTGATAATGTTACTGGATGAAAAAGTTTTCAAGTGACCACCAAAAAAAAAAAAAAATAAGTTTTTAATTTCAGCATGCATATCTGTTTTGAAGATGAATAGTTTGACCTGAAAAGGAATTGAGCTGAAACAGTCTATTCTGCCAAATTGATTCATCCAGTACTTGGTCTAGCCCTGTAGAAGTTAGCAGACATTCGTAACAGACTTGTGTCCTTCAATAAGTGACCTGGAACAAAAATTTAGCTTAAACTCCCCCATCATTTATATAACCTCTGAATGTAAAAAGAGAGAGGCTTTCTGACTTCTTAATGCAATAAAATGCTGATTGTCAATGTGCAGTTGAAGACGAGAGAAGATTAATGGAACTAGTTAAATGTTGGATCATCTCAGACAAATTAAGAATAAAAGATTCTGTTCTTTCTTCAGATTCTGAAATTTTTCTGTTGTATGGGTACCCAACATCTCAAACTATATGCAAAAAATCTGTAACTCTTGTTTTTTTTTTTTTTTTCATATCTGTTATGTCCTTCAGGGAATCCAAAATTTGAAAGAGTGAAGTAGGCTGTGTTGTTGGCAGCCAGTTGTACTTCGTTCCATTCTCTCTTTAGTGAAACCCCAAAGTTAATATAAAAGTCTGTGCCTGGCTCTTCATAGGTCGGAAAACCTTTTCTTTCCTCAAGAAGTGGTCATTCTTGTTAGCATGTTGCAGTTAATCAGTGAAGTAAACTGGTTTCTTCATGCTGTATCGACAGCACTTGGAAGTGTCTACAGCTTCCTTTACCTGCAACTCACAGAGAGGGGCTCCATGATACAAATTCCTGATGTTATTGCCCTTGATGGTCGTTCAGTGCTGTCAAAGGGAAAAACAGTATTGAAGACCCAGTTTAGAACTTGCATTAAATGGCCCAAGGTGATCAGACGCTGGCTATTTGCGATGGTTAATTGGAAATTTTGGAAGGTATAGTCTCTATATGTGCAGATTGAATTTGAGGTGACTTTGTGACATAGTTTATGGGTTGGAACCACTTGGTAGCTTGTCATGCTCCTCCAAATGTCATACTCGTATTAAATGTGTTGAATTTGAGATTACATTACTTTGACAAAGTTGTCATCTTGTTGGACAGGTGTTTCAGTGGACAATGTGACTAGTGAGTAGTGGGAATGATAATGTTTTGTCACCATGGGGACCTTCATTGCTTTGTGGACCCCAAAAAGAAGAAAGAAAATGTTGATAAACCTAGCAGTTGTATGTGGACATTAGCAAAATTTAGTGACGTTATTACCCTGAGAGATGTGACAGATCTCAGACAAGACCCCCTCCCTTCTATGTGTGTTGACTGAAAATGTCTAAACCCTCCTCATCATGTTCCATCTTGTGATTCAACGTTTTTTGACAATCTTATATCCAGGATCTTAAAGACTACATGAGGCAGGCAGGAGAAGTCACATTTGCAGATGCTCATAAGCACAAGGATGGACAAGGGTAAGCTGCTTTGTGCTGCTTGTTTATATTTTGTTGTGCAGAATGTAGCAACTTTAACCCACGGAATGAAAAACTCCATTTTTTTTTACATTGCACTTGAACAGTATAAAAATGTTCAGCTGGCAGGACAAAATTTAACTTGATGTCAAAGTAAAGTGTGGTCTTTCATGTTGTTCTTCTGTCCTTTAAAGGACAGTTATGTTTTGGGAAGAAGAGAGGAGAGTAGAGACAAGGACAGGGTGTGGAGAGTCCAACTGTTGTTAAGGGAACATGCCGAACTGTATCGTCATTTGAGTTGTCTTTCCGTTCTGAAAAGATGTTATGTTGAATGGCCCAGATAGGCTTAGTCCTACTCTCCTGTGCACCAATACTAACTTAGGTTTCTGTAAACTGTTACAAAGATGAATATTGTGTAGAATGCTTTTCACTTGTCACCTATTCTCCTTTGGCATATTATGCAGGAATATGGCTTTATTTCTGGAGCAGAAAGTCATGTATGCAAAAACATTTCACAAAATTATCATTATTTGCTTTTGCAGAAATGTAGAGTTTGCAACCAAGTATGACATGGAAAATGCCATAAAGAAATTGGATAGCACAGAACTCAAAGGAAGAAAGATTAGAGTGATGGAGGACAGACCATCACAGAGACGGTTAGTATTACATTAGAATGAAGTGTTACAAGATAATGCATTTGTCATTAAAGGTATCATGCTGGAACCACACTTTTGAAGTATTCATCAGGGCTCTTAATTTTTATGAAGTTGTGGCCTATACAGTCACTGTGACATGTGTGTGTTTTCAGCAGCTAGCATCTCAACTCTGGTATCTTTGAATGGTATTGTCAGTAAGATCTGATATTTGTTATGCAGTTTTAAACATTGCAGAAAGAACTCCCGAAAGGGTAGTTTTGACTAGATTTCATTGTGTATATTATCAGCGTATTACTTGGAATGTCATTGAGGTCTTCATTAACAAAGGCTTTGGAAATTATTTCACAGAGTATTTTAACTGGGAAAGATTTCCTATTCATTATATTATATATCATTGTAGACTGGACACTGGTGTTAAGGTCAGGGTCATTTCCCTTTTGCCTGTGAATGTGATTCTGTAGAATGTCACATATCTGCTCTTCACTAAAGTTATGAGATTAGAGTGTTTTTATTTGTTTCTCTTTACCTCTGATGCTATACAGAAAGTCTGTATATTATGCTATTAGAATTGTTTCTTTCATAATAAAATGAATGTTTGGATGGTTCAAAGGGAACAGTCAACTCAGGTTCAGTTGATCTCTAAGACTTGCAGATGGCAGTTGTTAAATCTATGAGAGACTTGCAGATTTGACATCATAACATTTGATCTTGACCTCATTTTTTGCAGGTCTCGATCTCGCAGCAGAAGCAGATCCGCCGGATCCAGGAGCCGATCCAGGTCAAGGTCCCATTCCAGAGGGAAGTCTAGGAGCAGATCTCGCAGCCGAAGCCCGAGACGAGGCCGCTCCAGGAGTCACTCACCAAAGAAGAGCAGAAGCAGGAGCAGAAGTAGAACACCCAGGAATGACGAGAAGGACAAATCCCCAGACAGGGAGAAATCAAAATCCAAGTCAAGGTCTCGTTCAAAGAGTCGCGATAAAGACGACGACTAGTGTTTCAGACAAGACTGTCTGTGGTGGGTGTATTTGGGCATTCAATTTGCCTAAAACTTTTACTCATTCCGCTTATTTGACAGTTACTCCGGCAGCATCTTGGTGAATACTTGCTTTACACATCTGATGGAAGCTTGTCTTCTTCAACTATTCCAGCATTGCAACTGCTTAACTCTTTAAATAAGTTGGGACAGGACATACTTGGGTAAATTATCGAAACATCACAAAATATCAATCTAGTAAAAACGAGAATACCCTAATCCATTAAAACAAATCCATGTTTTACATCAAAATATTTTCTGGGTTAAGTGAGATGCTGAGGTATGTAGATATCACCTTGTACAAAAAGTGTTTCATTTTTAGCGGAAAGTTCTGGGTGTTTAGAGACTTTCTTTGTAGGTAAGGTCACAGTTCACATTCATGGATATCAATCAAGTTGTGAGAATTGTTTCCAATTTTTTTTTTCCTCAACCTTTTGTTGTTAAGAGATGCTGAACACGTTCTTTGTGTCAGTGGCTTCTCTGTGTGACATCACAGTGCACATTCATAGATATCTGTTAACTTGTACGGTTTTAGCAAGATATGTTTTTAATTCACCTTTTGTTGATTTCAATCCTTTTTCCTGTAACTTGTGTAATAAGTGGTCTGTGTTTTATTTTAATCATTCTCTGAAGAATCAGTCTTTTGAAACTATCTGTTTTAACCTCCTCATGTTGCTCTGATTGTGACCCATTACAAGAAAGCAGTATCAGTTTTGGATTCTTATCCTGTCTTATTTAGCCCTGAAGAGTGAAATCTTACATTATCTGTTACCTTTTCATGAGAATTAGCTAGGGGTGTACCAGATATCCGGTCCGGCCGGATAGTTCGTACTGTCCGGTAAAATTCGGTCCGGCCGGATCTTAAAATTCCAGATCCGGTACATCCCTAGAATTAACATGTAACAAAACCACAGTAACTACTTGAAAAGCCCATATGTTGTTATGTTCCCCTAGAGTCTAAACGGAACTTCTCTCTAAGTTAGTGTAGAAAAAATCTAGAATCTGTTTTCCTGTGTTTTACAACATTATTCTTGTAGTCATTGATAAGTGGTTCTTGTCCCTCACTGTACCAGTTTTTTCTGCCCTCATCAGACTGGTATTTTGGCAATTCAAGATTGCGTTAAACAGATTTGAATGCCTCTGAGTTTCCATAATGTTCCAGTTTACATGTATTCCTTGTCAACTTATCTAGAGCTCAACAGAAGTGTGTAGCTTTTTTTTTTCTGCTTGTGTTAAACCTGCCTATCATTAACATTAGTGTTCAATTTAAAACTGTTTCCATAGTTTGTTGACAAGTACATGAGGTTCTAGTATAACATAGGTAAGACACAATGAACTGGATTTGTCACCTTTCCTGAAAATAGAACAATAATCTAAATTATTTGATGCTGTTCCCATGGCAGAGTGTTTGGCAAGATAGTGGTTGTCAGTGAATGGTTGGGTTTGTTTGGAAGCCTATAGATAGTAGCAGTATGTTCATTGCGCAGTCTACAGGGGTTCAGACACTTTTTATGGTGGACTCAGTAACACTCCTTAAAGTTTTGTCTCATCTTTCTGGGGGAAAGGTTATTATTCTGTAGAGGCTGAAAGGCAAATACATTATTCCACCCAGTCTACAGCACTACTTTACTAACTGTTAAACTTAAAACGGCAATGTGATCAGTGACCAAAAGCCCCACCACTGAACATAGGAAAACAATAATAATAAAGAATTGATTCATTTCTTGACATTCTCTCTGTAGTTTTACTGTATCATGTAGACATTCTGTGTGAACATTCATGTAAAGTACATGTTTCAAAATTTGTCAATCATTGAAATTGGGACAACCTTTTGCCCTTTTACACACAATTTAGAGCTGTATCATCGTGCACTGCGTAATAGGCTGGTGATTGGGAACAGGTTGTGAGTGATGATCTTCACAATGTATGCCTAGGTCACAAGAAGTTTTCAAAAGTTATTTTAGAAGTTTCTGGCACATTTTAAGCACTTGTCGAATGTTGTTTATGAAGAACATTGTATCTAATGGAGACATGACATCATGGCAACATTGAGAGGTGTATTAAAAATCCTTTACAAACTTGTACTTTTAGAAGGCTTGAACCAAGGTTGGCACAAATCTTCGAAACTACAAAAAGCTGTTGAGCAGTGCATGAAGAAGAAGTTGAGTGGTACTCTATTTGTTGCCCATTCACGTGTGTGATTTTCATCAATTCATACAAATTCTTTGGTTGGCATGATTGATTGGTGCTCTGATGGTGATATGGTTTTGCTCATCCACCACTTTCACAAAGTAGCATTTCTTAAATATCTGACACATACTGGCCCTGCAATTGCAGCATGCTGAAGCTAAAAAAAAAAAGATGCAGCCTAGTCTTTAAATGACCTCTGTCTCCTCTTATGTTGTGGGTCTGTTCAGTTTGGGAGAGCATTTCATCGTTGAGGAAAGGAATGACATGAAGTTTGCAGAAAACTTCACTCGTTAAACTGTTGCAGTGACATATTGTCATGGAAGCTTTTACAACACATGCTTACTATTCCGACCATTACAGCGGAACCTCGAAATGGTGGTTCAATAGAAAGAAGTGTCAAACCTCCAAAAGATTTGGCGATTTGGTAATACTTCACTTTTCAGATGCCAATGAGGATTTTTCATGATGAGTTGTGAATTACAGTCAAGTTATCAATAAATTTTAATGGAAAGTTGTCATCACTATTTGTGCATATTTTTAACAGTAGTTTGATAGTATTGCATTGCACGGTCACATAAAGACATTTTTGTTTAATGATATTTTTGATTCCTTGCCGGAGGCCGAAGGAATCTATGCGATGGTGATGTCGTGTGTATGTGTGTGTGTGTGTGTGTGTGTGTATGGGTGTGTGTGTGTGTGTGACGCTCTGCTTGTAAACGCTCTATCTCAAGAAGGGTAACCATGAATGATCTCATATTTGGTGTGTGGGTTGGTCATAGTGAGTAGATGATCCCTATTGTTTTTGGTGGAGGTCAAAGGTCATTTGAGGTCACCAAAGGTCAAACTGTAAAAACCTTGTAAACACATTATCTCTAGAAGGGTAACTGTGACTGATGTCATACCTGGTGTGTTGGTTGGTCATATTGAGTAGATGATCCTTATTGTTTTTTGGTGGAGATCAAAGGTCCTTTGAGGTCATGAGACTTCAAACTGTAAAAACTTTGTAAACACAATATCTCCAGGAATCTAACCTTGACTGATGTCATACTTGATGTGTGGATTGTATATA
>VJOZ01062032.1:383-13439 GCA_009801055.1 Stichopus horrens
GCTGGCATGTGCTTATTACAACCAGTATAGTTGAGGCAATGAGTCACCACTCTGTGCGGGGTTACACCTCACCAGAAAATTCGCTGATTTGCAAAGACCTTTTGTAGTTGAGCCAATGACTTTACTACTACTATACCTGATTATGAAAAGGCAATAAAAAGGATAGAGAGAATATAAAACAGGCAGCTATAATAATCAATGGTACAGCTGTACATCTGTGGTGAGGGACCACATCACAGTAATATAATGTGAAACTTAAGTGAAATTGAAGAATTTACTACCAGAAATAATATCCTAAAATTATTTACTCTATAAGTACTATGTCTGCAAAGTACTCAGGCATTAAAGGCAGTTAACTCTAAGAAATAGTGCAGCTTTATGCTACAGTAAATATTCAATATTTTCCTTACTCTGTACTTAGCTATTAAGGATAAGTTTGTTCTTTTATCTTATTTGAGACTGTTCAGTAAAAACTGCACAATCCCAAAAATTAATACCAGCAAACTGTCATGATGATTAAAATTATAACAACTCTGCCATTTGGTGAGAAACTGCTTAATTTTGCAGTTTCTGCAGTACATGTTTCTATAGTTTTAACTTTATCTTGACTGAATGAGATCATAAGCATGCTACTCTGAATCAGAGCTTTGTGCATCATGTGATGACAAGAAGTACTATACTTGATATTAAATGTGAAGATTTAAAAAAGTTTTAATATTAAAAGTTTAAATATTAACTAAAAGAAGTAAAAATCCTGGGAGTACAGTGAGGTAAAATTCCACNNCAGGAATTATTTAAAAAAAAATATCAAATCCTGCACAGTTATTGGAAAGATGTTACAAATCATTACTTTTTCTCTATTACTGTGCAACACATATACCCCAAAGTACACTTAAATGACATTCCTACATGATGTATTTAAAAATAACTTGGCCTGTCACTGACCAAAACCAGTTTGTAAAATATGACACAACCTATGAGAATGCCATTTGTTCAAAATTCTCTTGAAATTCTGGTTAATTCAAATCTTCCTCACACAGTTTTTTCTTCTCTTGAAGTATTACCCTTTTGATGGCCAATCATAATTGAAAATGATCATTAACTTTTTTGAAGTTTCCTGGAGAAGAGAGAAAGTTCCTGTGCTCTAAGTCTGAGTCAGACTGTCATTTCCTATTTGTCACTATGACGAAAGTTAGGTACAAGTAAACGGACACTTTAGTGTATGGACACATGTGATAAAACCATTGTAAAAAGCATGCAAAATGTATAATAAAAGGAGTTGTGAATACCTCAACTAACGCGTAACTAGTCAGATGAAACAAAGGAATTTCATGATCTGGCATTGTATTGGACAGTGGGGAACAATCACAGTTATGATACAATTTAATAGTGTAATTAATTTTGTACATTGCACCACTACATTTTGCAGTTTGATTAAATGCCAGCTTTCATTGTTATGATGTAATAATAGTATACCAGGTATGTGCATATGTACTGATTCTAGCAGGACTATCAACAATTAAGGTCTCACCAATGCCAGAAGTACCACAAACATAATTTCATCAATGCTGCTAAATAAGAGTCACGTAAGTTTGCCTTGAAAATATGAGAATTGCGTCAAGATTCCCAACAGACACACAACAGAGCTCTATGCCAAGAGACTGGTTTCTCCAAACAGAATTTGTGAATAGACAAGAAATTAATCTCTCATCATAAGCCTTCACAGAGTATCTACTCCACTAACTGTACTTCATTATAATTAGCTGTAATGATAAAACAATAATGAGTCTCTCTTGTAATTCTTTCATTCCTGCACAGTCCCTTTCTCTATCTTTGCACTTTCAAATCAAAAATGTTTGCAGATGGTTTGAATAATTGCATCAATCTCTACAAACTGAATATTCTCCTCAACAACAACAGACACATTAAAATTGTCACCTGGTTGGTTTTTATATTGAAGAACAACCGCATGTACAGAAGTTGAGTCTAATGGCACACCTACTGTACAGTTTGGCAGTGGATGTTGATAAGTACAACATAAAGTAGCTGTTCAGATCATAAAATACAGAAGAAACTAAATGAGTGAACTAAAAAAATTTGTGGCATTGACAATGCAAACAGTATAATGTAGACTGTAGACATTTTCAGTTTAAAAACATATGCAAAACAATAAAATCTTTACGAAGTAAAACTAACCTGACGAGGAAATTTTTCTACATTTAAACTCTTTGGGTTTAATGCCAGCCATAGGACCACTAAGACCAGCGGCATTAAATCGCTTTTTGGTTTTTTCTCGCATTGTCAGGAGGAGGTGCTTCCTTTGTACATGGCAGCCTCTACATAAATCCGTTACGGACGAGACAATACTGCCCTCGTTGGTAATCCACTCGCAGGTTCTATCAACAATCATGAATGCAACTGACCGAATGTTCGGTTTATCTCCTACAAGAAACAAACTTTTCCCTAAGACGGTTCTCTCTAAATATTTGGTATGAAATCCAAATGCATGACAATGAAAAGTGAATTGATCCAAACACGAAGTTACCACATCTTAACCAAATGCACAATGTACAACGTGCTATATGATGCTTGCTATGTTAACATGTAACATTTTTCTTGATCACTCCGATGGTCATAATGCCGATTTGTTGAGTCATCCACAACAATGTAGAATATTAACCAATAATCCCGATATCAGTCCACCACACAGAGAGAAAAAATATAGCATAGAAATTAATTCATAGAAAGAGATTTGGTATGAAGAATTCTACACTTCTGGGCTCTTCTAACAAAGAATACACAACAGAATAATTAACATGTAGTCTTTAGCTGTAACAATAAATTTTCCTCTCAGTTCAAGAAGTTTCTACTTATTCTCCTTGATCCATTGTCAACACTTCTATCCGAGAGAAATAACTTCCCCTGTACAATGAAGCTTGGGAGAAACACTACAATCCTTGTATATCACACAGACAGACACACACTGCTAGTGGATGATTATTATTATACACACCAGTATGGCTGCTCCAACACAGCCAATGACGGAGGTCATTTGTAGACACACAAGGATGAGTCATACTCACCAACCAGCAAAATCTACAATAGTTAAAGTGATAGGCAATACTTGTGTAAGTAATTACTAAAGGCAGAGAACAGGATTGGTAGCGTGTCTAATACACTAACTCTCTCAGTTCAGTACAGACAATGTAATTAATGAGAATGTAATCAATAGATGTTACCACAGATAAAACCTAGAACAAAGAAAATTAAGTTTCCGGGGTATAAAACATGGCTCAAAGTTCAACAACATTCTCACCCAACCCACTATGATGTCATTGTTATTATTTTTAAAGCTGATCTGAGTCTATAACACCAAAGAGCAGAGTTGTGCACAGAATTATGAGTCGCGTTAAATTAAGTGCTGACTAGACCATTTAAATGATATCTGCATACATCACAGTTATGAAGTTAAATCTCTATGTAAGACAGTACTTTATTATACCAATCATGTTTCACTAGGTGGATCAATAGAGGTATGAATCTCACTTCCAAGTATGACTTTGAATTAAGAACCAATTTACAGGGTATACAAAAACAGTTTACACCATATTGCCATTAGATTTCAAAAACTGACATTAATGGCAATCCTTGGGTGGAACACTCACCGTACAGTGGGTACGTCAAATATAACATTGGATCATCAATGAAGGGCTATACAAAAATAGCATCAGACAGTATGAATTTACTGAATACAACTTCTATATCATGAGGTTGCATCCACGTGACTATCTGAAAAATCTAACGTAGCGTTCTGCCATACAATGACCAAAAATCTCTACAATTTATATTTTCTTGACAATAGATGCTATAACTCTGCTCACACAAATCAGCAAACTTCAAAGAGATACTGAACGTCTTCAAACTCCCTCCTCCAAACTGCCTCTCCTGTCATCCTGATCCTCATACACTGATCCTGCATCCTTCTCCCCTGAACATTCAATTTGTCCCCCTCCTTGTGCTCATTCTAAACTTTTCACTACCAAAGCACTGAGCATCGATTGTTTCTGTATACTCCCCACAACTCACTTGTGTGCATGTTCTCTTAATTGGTAAAGACCATATCTCAATAGTATGTTTTGCCTGGGAAATTTTGAAGTTTTCAAGATATACTCCGAAATGGTATGTTGCATAATCAGGAACTTCTGATATCATTCAGGCACATCTACATTAATATCCTATGCATTTCATTCTAATGTTGACTGCCCCAAAAAAAGCATCTTAAAATACTGTAGATGTACTGTAGACGTCAATCTGCAATACACCCAATCTAACTTTCACTGTTGTCAAATTTCAAGGCTACATGAAGGTTTCAATTTCAAAGGACATTTCATGTTAGTATCCTTCAGGCAAAGAGAAATCTTTCTTGACCAGAGAAGTCATCTACAGAACATCGACATATTGAATTAGGTACAAGATATTGGCACAGGGTTTGAAATGCCTACAATGGAAAATTATTACCTTTAATTTTCAGTAAATACTTTGATACTCTAAGAACACTGAATGTGGTTACATACTTAACATTTCTCTGTAAATACAATTACTTGGATTACAATTTGTAACAGAGATCATACAGTGTTTTAGTTAGATCTCTAGGAGTACCCTTCACTTCAAGATATATACAAACAGGTTGAATAACATTGATAAGTGACTCCTCAAGAACTAAATTGGATCAGAGCATCAAGAAGAAAAATAACAGAAAAAAATCAAACAAAAAAACCAACTGAACAAAAAACACTTTCTAAAAACATTTATGGCTACAGTACTGTAGCTTTACAATAGGTAAATCCTAATAACTACAAACTTCAAACCAATTATTCTAGGATGAAACTCAGTTTACTACAAGACGTTGGGAAGCATCATACTGTTCTTCAATGCAAAAGGAGAAAGGGCCAAAATCTCTTTCCCTCCCCAGCACAAACCCTGCTGATACTAAGAACTGAAAAAAGCCCACTTGTGACTTTCAACTTTGCAGCACTTTAGTACCAAATAATGCAGCAAAAAGTTTGTATGTTACTAATTAGGATAACCTTCAGCAAGATTGACTGTAAGCCTCAACAACACAAATAAAATGCTGTTTATTTAACATTGATAAGAGATTAAATGAATACTTAACTGAATCAAACATCTGTACACAAAAGTTCCAAACCGCAAATATCACAGCACTTTACCATCTATATCACTTTAATATAAGATACCAGATGGCAGTGGTAACAATCTTAATCAAGAAGATTTGATTGGTTCATAGGGTATGATGTCAGTGTGACTTCAAAGCCAGATATACATCAATACAAAAGGCAAGCAAAGTTTGCATAAAAAAACTTCAGATTTCGAGGTGAATGTTACTAGTGCAATGAATGGTGCCATAAATATACACANNCACAAGCCAGAAATTTTAAATATAAATATGCCATTGCCCAGCTTGGTAAAACTTTGATCAAACCTACTACAGATATTGTATTTAGCATGTAATTTGAATTCACATATCAGGTTGAGTCCTGTGTATGACATAAATCTTGCATAGAGCTTCATCAGAAAGTTAAAGGTTGTTGTGTATACCATGGAGCATATAGAAGGTCCATGGAGTAATTCATGAGTATGTCAGTCACTAAGGTTTGCATTAGCTTCAATATTTTACTTTTGAATATGTTCATAATCTTAAATCATGACGGTAGCATACAAGTACATGTATGTATGGATGACTGTATATATGTGACAAAGTGAACATATTACATCAATAAGTCTGGATGGACTCATCCTATATTTGGTGTGTAGGTAATAACAAGCTTGTACATAAAAACAACTAAGTGATTATCTGTTGATTGCATTATGATAAGAGAATGATCTTTTCCATACAGTACTTCATCAAACTTTATCCTAACTTTACACAATGATCTTTAAAGGTACATGATGTGTGTAATTAGAATGAAACGTAACAGCAGTCTGAAAGGCTTGTAATTTAACTAACTTTAGAAAAATATCAGTGCATATTGTCGATGCATCGTCACTGAATAACATCTTACATCTCATTAATTTGCATGATGGCTGCAGGGGTGGCCACTGTCAGTCTCTCACTCAAACCTTGTGAACACCTTCAGCAAAGGAATCACAACTTACAGGGTGGCTAGCATCTGTTTCCATTTACTGCAAAGTAGCCTATCCACGTTGATATTAAAGGCTGCTCTGTTGAATACTCTTACAATGAAGCCAATAATAGTTGATATTGATACAACAAGATTTTAATATATTGCTTAATTGAGACCTTTGATCCTTCAATGATTGCTGACTTACCTTCAAGTACAAAGACACTCTTGAAGATTTCACAGAGTTTAGAGAGTAGCACTGCTAGGAAGTCATCTGATGATAATGAGCTGACATCTTGAATATTTTGGTCATAGACAATAACCTCACAAGATGAATCAATATCAACTAACTTGCAGGAATTCTCCAAAAGTTCTTGGATTGTCATCTGTGAAGAAAAGGGACAGTATTGACAGTACTTAATTACTAAACTACACTAACAATACAACTACTGTACTAAACTGACAACATCTCAACAATTTTAAAAGGTGTGTAAACAATACCCAACACAGTGTAGAGATGCAGCTCACTCCTACACTGGCATTATAAATGAGTAACGACAAACCAAATCATAAGGTAAATCAATGGAAGAACTGAACTTACAGGCAAGTACATGAAAGCCCATTTGGGATCGTGGGCACCCCCTGCTTGCACTAATATGCTCAAAAACACACACCGCCTCGACCATGAAACACATTGAAAGTGAGATTGATAAATACTGTAAACATTAACACTGAAACTTGTACTTGGCTATGCACAATATAGGCCTTGTCTAGATTGTCAAGCATAAGAAACACCACAGCAAATAAAGAAAACTCATGCAGTACAAATGCCGGTAATTTCTGCACTACAACCGTAACAATTACAATAGTCTGGCCTGTCTAGGCCTAATATACTTTGATGATGTTTGTCGTGGTAAAAGATACTGTACCTCTGCTTTCTCTTCACATGTTCATGGCAAATGCAATAATTTGAACAAATTAATAGAAGGACATAGAGTGAAAGGGAAAAGAAATCTCTCTGTTGTTGGTGGTTTTCTTGTGGTATACATATATGTATATCAAGACATAAGACTCAACTATCAGGCAACCTGTACTGGTGCTCACTGTGCATGTCAAAACCAGTCTGAAGTTAGCATGCACAGAATATTAGTGGCAGTTTTTATACAAATCCATCAACAATTACCCCAAAACTAGTTTTTGAATTTCCAGAAATCCTGATTTCATTTCCCGAAATAGAGACGACAGAATTAATAACGCACAAAGAGTGAGACAATGTTTTCTGAGAAGTTTTCTTAAAGCGTTGCAATCTTCCAAAGTTAACCATTTTTCAGAAGTTTGCTTCAAAGTGGAAGCAGAGGTTAGTGGAAGAATATGGAAACTACACGCTGAAAAAATCCAAGAATCAAAAGGTATGGACTTGAATTAATTATGAGCTGCCACTGCACAATGATTCCCCACAACTTACCTGGAGTTGGTATTCATGAGTGACTGAACTTGCTCCTTGCCTTACACTACTGCATTGTTCAACTAGGCATTTCACATTTCCCAGTAAAGTTCTAACACTGCACACTCTTAACTTCAGTGAAAATATTATATTCTTACTGTGATCTGTACTCATCTAGTATTTTACTTTCACCAATATTGACTGAAGTTATTATAAACCCAATAATCTTTGGGAACCTATAATGCAGTTTGAAGTTCAAGCAATGGTATCTCCTTCAAATAGTGACCTAATTTTCAGAACTTCCTTATAGGCCTACTAATCTCAAATGAATTTTCAGCTTTACAAGAAACAAAATACATGTTTGAAATCCACAAAATTATTATTTCACGAGATGTTGCAAAACTTGCCTACTATTGGCTTCAGTGACCTCTAACCTGAAAAAATATGCCTTCACCTACTTATCAATACTTGAGAATGGCTAGCAAAAAGACAGTTTCATAGTCACACAGTTGTACAGTAGTAGCTGACACGATGACCTCAGTGACCTGATGTCAATGCACATATTATATGAAGTGAAGGATGAACTTTAACATTCGTTGTTAACATTTGAAATCATCAACTTGCTAATTGGCTACTGACACTGCAAGTCATTTTTGTTACTTCTTGAAATACACTGGTTTGATTTCAAATGTAACATGTTTTGTTGACCGCAAATCACAATTTACTGCCAAACACACAATGTAAATTACCCCTTCTTCTGAGGGATACAAAGTTTGAAGTTTACAGCAAGCTTTGCAAGTACTTCTTGAAGTATGGGTTTTATTGCAAAATTATCAGAATTTGGCATGTTGAAATGAGAAGAAGATTATTAAACTATATATGGCAAAAAACATACACATTACCTACTTTACACAAAGAGCTAACTTTGCATAACATTGGAATGCTGTACACTTGTTTTCACGCCAAATGTCATGCATGTTTCCACATGGACCTATACACAGAGTAAATACCCACACACACAGTGACTACCATAGGTGTTGAATTTCAGTCCTTAACTGGAACATGTATGAATAAGGCTAACAATGTTCCTGACTGGGACCCTCTTTACTGGAGAAGGCTAACAATGCTCCTTTATGTTGCTTCAAACTCATCAATACAAAAACATGTGGACAGAGACTTGTTGAGATCCCTGAACAGGAAAAGTGAAATGAAAATGTATAAATCATTAACATATATTCCCTACAAAGGGACTCACCATCACTACTAAACTTAGTTTTAACATGATACAAAATTTCAAAACAGAAAACTAGCAATACCAAGAGCCCAAGGGCAAATAAGGTAATTATATGCACTTCACATAGACAAACAAAATTTTCTATTACATCATTCCCTTAAAATGTTTTGTTGGACAGATATTAGTAAAAAAAATCACTTTCTAACCTTTTGACCCTTTCATATTAATGAGATTAATGTTACTGTATTTTCTCCACCTACTAATCTATCTTATCCTGAAATTACGTCACTGCTTGAACAATGGAGACCAACTTACAGCAACTCATAGAAATTCACTTTTTAGCCTCTGGTGATCCCACATCTCCTTTGACCTCCACCAAAACCAATAGGGTACATCTACTCAATAACATACACATACAGTACACACCAACTTTGAACATCATTCACCAGTTGGATACTGAGTTATCACTTAACATACCTAATTCACATCAGTCACATACACACACTCACGCACACACACACACACGTACATACGTATGTACATACGAACCCACATACATGCATACATACATACATACATACACACATACACACATACATATATACATCACAGTGACTGCATTGATTCCTTTGCTACTGCAAGGAACCAAAAAGATTCAAACTCTCTTAGCATGCAAAACTGTTCTTCAAGATTATGATCAACATCTGGTTGAGCAAAGCAAGCAGCCAATGAAAAATGAGACTTGTGATTACTTGCAGAAGGACAGTTGCACAGGCATGACTCATAGCCAAGGAGATCAACATCACAGCTGCTTATCATACTTCACTTCCAGTTTTAACTGGTTTTCACATCGTTAAACCAGAGCAGAGTGAAATAGTCTGTGAGGGCAGAAAACCTTGATAGTCACGTTGAAGAAAGCATTATCTATTTAAGCACTAGGAAAATAGGCTCATTAGCTGTAAGCTATTAAATATTACAGAAAAATGCAGACATATCTTTGCATTGAAGAATCCATGCAGTTTGCATTCAACTAAACAAATATGCTTAGACAAGTGACAAGAACTGATGTAAAAACTTCATACATAATGATGTGTTGAATGTGCAAAAACGTAATCCTTCTTCATCTGGAGATAAACAAATGTTGCTGACCAGTTTATTCAATGTATGTTATGATGGAGTAGTGTCAGCAAGGTGAAAGTATAAATCTACTATACAACTACTCTCTTGAGTCCTGACTTGTCCTTGTACATGCCTAATGTTAATTCTAATACCATCCAGTGCAAAATGATATCCCCACAAGTTTGTGGTGTGGGTATTCGCGAGTGACTAAACTTACCCCTTGCTTGACTAATACATCATTGACTCTATGCTCAAGTCATCCTCGAAACTAATTCTAGCACATCTTAGGGCCCAGTACTAGAATTAGTTGAAAGATTTGAGCATAGGGTCAAATGATGCATAAGTGAGGCAAGGGGTAAGTATATGTCTACAATGTGAATTCATGTTTTCCCTCAGAGATGGAAAATAGCCCTTGTGGGGAATTTCGTAATTCTAACCCTGGTTCATGGATTAATGGATTAGTTCATCCTCTGGTGCAAATTCACTTTCAGGTTTTTCAACATCGGCAAACAATGGTAAATGGAATTTACTTATCTTTGCCAATCCAATGTTTAACCGATGGTGATAAACATCAGCCTGATCTCATGTCTAATCCAATTATTGGTTGATCCCTGCTAAAAAACGTTATAGCTGAACTTCTAGCACAGAGGTAGTGTTCAAATCTTCTTGACTGCAATATTGATGACCCAAAGTAAAGCCATAACCAAGCAATCCTTATTTTTATCCATGTGATCAATTCCAAAGTTACCATGACAACAATATTTGCAATAGCAGAGAGACATTATCCTGTCCAAACCTAATTAATCTGTGGGTATCCTTCCTTCATAACCATTACATACCTCTAATATCTATTTCACTACACCATGGTTGTCATCACCACTACAAGACTGATTTACATTTAATGACTTGATGCTGTACTTCACCCAGTGCTGACTCATGTTACCTTAAAGAGCAAGATGCTTAGGATTGCTATAGTATTCAGCCAACTATTGATATAAGGTGTATTAAGTTCCACTTGTCACTCCCATTTTTTTCCATCTTGTTTTCTGTTTTTTTTTTTCATGCTTGATTTCAGATGTTATTCTTTGAAACCAAGATTTCTCAACTTCAGTATCTTTTTATTACATTTCAGGTGACTACTCATCATAATTCCCTCTATGAATCAGTGCATAGCTGTACACTGTACTTATATTATTGTGCAAACTGATGGCAATGTCTCCTACTTTACTTCCAGCTTATAGTCATGACGTGGAATGAAATGCAATGTACAGTGATATAGTGTTTGGACAAGAGGTTTCATGGAAGGGTAACTGTTAGGCAGTTGTACAGGTAGCAGCAATACAATGTAACTCCCAATGTCATAATAGGATCCCCATTCATGAGTGTAAGTGACCCTCACCAGCTCACGTGTCAAACAGCAGAGTTGCAATAAAGTCATGACTGGAGCCACAGCTGGCAAAATTGCCTGACTTGAAAAGTTCTGGCCGAATTTCGACTCGGGTCATGACTTGTGACTCGAGTTGCTTAAAAGAGTGTAGTAATTGACTTGCCAAAAAAAGAGTGACTTGGTTATAACTTTGACATACAGTATGTCTAGGAAGGTGTAATCTGACAGTTAGGCACTACAGTACATCCACATTCAAACAGCATCTGCTTTACGTTTTTTCAATTATAATATAGACATTATCTTACAAATTGGAATACAGTAACTAGTCTACTGACAGCACTGGAATGTTTTCCAGCTATAAAATGGAGCAGATGGAAATACTTCCTCCAACCTCTGAAGTAAAACAGGCACCCACGGGCACTATGGTTACTTAGATCACATTACTTTAACTCAACTGTAGTCATTTAGTCTTAAGTAACCAGGGTTGATCCAAAAAGTTTGGGCCCATTTTGTCTCTAAGAATGATGATCAGCCAAAGCTACTCCGTACTCGACCACCATAGTACTAATCTGAATAGCCCTCAACATTGAAACATATATAATTCATAGAAAAACTATCGCTTTTCACAATATAATAAATAATGGCCCATATGGACCATTCTGAAGTTGGTTCCACGAATATTGAACACTGCAAACTGTTTCACTACCATAATGCAGGCACTCGAACAAAAGGCAAAAGAGGGCTGACTAGGTCTTAGAAGGGGCACTGCTAGAATTAGTTTCGAGGATGATTTGAGCATGGGTCAAATGTATGCATTAGTGAGGCAAGGGGTAAGTATATGTCTACGATTTGAGTTTCTAATTTGACAATCCTTTCCCAATGCAAAGCAAAATATATGCAGCAAAGGAAAATTTGCAAGATTTCTCAAAATGGTCCATATAGTCCATATGGACCAATCACTCTGACTCAACCAGAAAGAACCACTACAACAGAAGTACAGTAATGTGACACAATTTCAACCTAATACCATACAATCTGTAGAGGAGCATTTTACATGATTTACAAAATGGCCCATATGACCCATTTGGACCTTAGACCCCAAAATCGTAAACACCTCAAGGCTCCACTATCATAATGCATGCATAGACCAAGTATAAACTTTGTCCAAACTCTATGACTTGAGACACAGTGTTAAAGGTAAAATATGAGTTCTACTGGCAATCTCCTGGTCATCTACCTTTGTTCTTCATCAGTCTTTCAGAGAAGAGAAAGTAGACCTGTGAAAAGATCACCTGTCACAAAATCTGAGAGAGAGCTACTCATCTTTGAGGCATTTAAAATGACAATCGTCTTGACAGTTTTGTTTTGCCTACAAAACTCAAAATCTCCAAGAAAGCAGAGCAGTCATTTTAATGTTACTTGAAATCAAACAGACCGATGGGAATGGACATAAATATTCATCTTCCAAAATTTAGGACTTCAACAATGTTGTAGTGACTAGGACATATTCTGTGGAATTTGACTTTCACTGATAAATTTTCAACTCACATTCCAACTTTAAAAAAGTTTTTGTAGTTTTGCCTCCTCCCATATGACCTTTGACCTCCACCAAAAACAACAGGGCACACATTCTGAACATGGCCAACCTACATACTAAGTTTGATTTTAATCCAACTTTCCCCTATTGAGTTAGAGCATACCCAAGCAAGTCTCACAGACACACACACACACA
>VJOZ01062037.1:0-15809 GCA_009801055.1 Stichopus horrens
GTGGTGACCTTGTCTACTGGTCTGCAAGGATATTCAAAATGATGGCAGTGAGAAATAGATTGCGTGTTGAAAACTAACGGACAGTAAAAGGAAAATTTCGTCAAAGAGCACCCATATGTATGTTTGATTTTGTGTGGTTCAATGGAGATTGCTCCTGTTTACATTTTGTTAGACCACCATTGCAGTAGTCCTTATCAATAAAAAGGAGCTGATAACATGCAAGTGGTGGATGTAGAGGCATGATTCACAATCATGTAAGTCGCATCATCAGTACATTACTCAAGCATAGCGCGTAGCACACACTTGAAAAATAATTTCTGTGAATGCTTAAAACTCAACTTCGAATTGAAACTAAAACTTTGGGAAGTTCGTAAGCCATACAATCTAGTAACATTGAACACAGTAATAATTGTTCCTGGAATCACTACAGAGCACATTATCAAGGTGATTTTGGACGATATAAAAGTTCTGTGCAACTCTCTTACAAGGATGGACTCAAGGCTAAAACATAATCTCTTCGTATTCAGTATCTCCACAAAAGTGTTCACATTCAATAAGTTCTCTCATGCAGAATGTGGTGCACCTTTAAAAGATGCTTGTTGGCCAAAAGGGTAAAGAAATGATCGTGTAGTGAAGTACCCTATGAATGGTCTAATGGATGACAAAGCCAAATTTCGTTTGATGGCTTTTGAGTCATGTAGCCAATTGACGCTCAACCCATGCTCAACATAAATGCTGTTCATGTCATTAAATTAAATGCTTTGCATATATACCATTTTGAGTTGAGATGAATGTTAGAAGAAGAATGTTATAATGATGGTTTCAAGTTGATGTCTCTTCCTCAGGACTTCATCGCTCAGTTTCCAACCCTTCCATACTTGGTATTTGTCTTGAAACAGTTCCTTCTTCAGAGGGACTTGAATGAAGTCTGGACTGGTGGGATTAGTTCATACAGCCTTATCCTAATGATTGTCAGTTTCCTACAGGTACTGTAGTTATCTATGGCATCTCTTGAACAATGGTAGCCACTTGGCAATTGTTGATGATAAAATCATAAGGTAAATGCCACTGATGTAAGATTTATGCTAGAAGCAATATGCTTCGTGGGTTAGAGTGGCATTAACTTGAATCAAGTGTGAAACAGTTGATTGATTTCAGGACCTGTTGTGGCTTTGTGAAGTACTGTAAGTGATCTAGTTTGAAGTTTGAAGCTGGTTATTTGCTTCACTAGTCATGAAATGTCAATATTTAAATTAAATAAGAAAACTTAAGGCCTGAGAACGGTTAGATTTTTGATTGTTTTTTTACTTCCCCTCCATCATCTGCACTGCCCCATCCCTATCTTCTTCACTTCTACTTACTGGTTTAAAATGATCACAAGCCAGGAGGAAAACAAGGGATAACAAAAGAGAGCTTTGGAAATGTTAAACTGTGTAAACTGTGTAAGAAAATGACTTTATGTTTCCCCTTGGACACCAAACTGAATGTGATGTTACTGTAGATTGATGAAGCATGACAGAAAACAGGCAATTTAGATTAGTAGTAGTCAGAGTAAGACATCACTACATTGCTGTCAGTTTTGTCATATAATACATTGTGATGTATTTTTGTTTCCTGAAAGGGAAATGTATGGAGCTGCTCATGTAGACAGGCAAAAACGTGAGAGGAACTGCAATGGAAGTGACCTTGAAACTTATTCCAAAGTTGGTATCCAATGACTTCAAATGTGACTGCTGTATTAGCAACCCTCTTTCCCTCTTAAACGTACATAACCATGGATAAGCTGTACAAAGCCAAAGTTGTTATTAGTTCGTTGACTGATTCTTGTTGTGTCTGGGTCCAAGCAGTTATTTGATAGTTACAAAACTATTAATTATTGTTGAAGAAATGAAGTACAATTAAGAGTATCATACTATTATGTACTGAAAATACTGTATCAGTATTTACAGCTACATTATATTAATTGCTTGATCATCTTCCAAATTACTCAAATTAAAACTGCCCTCCTTCATAGTCAAATAACCAAGAGACTTCTAATGTGTTGTGACTTTTACTGGTATGTTAATTGTAGGGGGGGGCTTTCCACTGCCTTACAAGCCATGTTCAGTAAATTAATTGAAATTTTACTTTATCAATGTGCATTGCGTTGAAGAGATAACGTGAGAGTGTGCAGCCGAGTAATCATCATTCTGCTATATTTTCTCTCCATGGTAGCTATTACACAGTAGTTCCATGGATTCTCTAAGGAATATTCTTTTAATGGAATTTGATGGTGGCACAGGATTTTCTCATAGACTTTTGTTACAATCTACAGTATTTTCAACAAGGTCTACATGCTGCCAGATCGACATAGATATGTCCTTTATTGAAGCATCCCTGTGATTGGCCAATCCCTAACCTTCTTTATTGAAGCATCGCTGTGATTGGCCAAACCCTAACCTGCTTGTATGAACAATGAATTGATTGGTGCTAACATTCTGTGCCACCGTCGTAGTTGGAGGGTAGTAAACTGAGTTGTATCATGGTACTGCACTGACCTTTGTAGTGTAAATTGTTGAAGTTTCTCGAGAAATGTTAAACAGCATGATCTCAAAAATCTCTTTCATTCATGCATATTCTGTAGCATCTGCATCAAACTTAACTTTAAGTTTAATTTTTAGGAGTCATAAATATTACAAAGTGGTGAATTTTAAAATATAACAACTAAGGAACACAATTTTTGCCATTCCTAATATCAAATATTTCTCAAAATATTAAAGTAAACAAGAATCCTTTCATTAAACACATCATTACTCTTTGTTTTGGTTTTCTGACTGTATTGAACCTGAAAAGGGAATGTGTTAAGTAGCCAAAAGTAAAAAGGCTTTGAGTTTGTAACTGGAAAATGCTATCAGTAATCAACAAAAAATGATAGCATAAGTTGTTGTTCACTATAAAGTAAAGTAAGCAACAAGTATATACCTTTGCAACCAATTTTTCTCATTTCCTCGGTAACGCAATCATTTTCGTCTCATTCTGCGCTCTTCTCATGCATCAAAAGAGAAAACCATAACAGTGATTTACCAGTCCTGCTCTAAAAAAAGACAAGAACAATGAATGCCTACTTATCTCTCTCTTTCTCTCTTCCGCAGCTACACGCCCCCCCAGAACCAATGAATTTTGGAGTTCTTCTGATTGAATTCTTTGAGCTTTACGGTGTAAACTTTAACTACTTTAAGACAGGCATAAGAGTTGAGAATGGAGGCAGTTACTTTCCCAAAGAGGATGCTTCTAACATGACAGATAGGTTCAGTCTGCTCTGCATTGAGGATCCTCTGAATCCAAGTAAGTCTACATTTCATGATTGTATCTTCACCTCCTTCCTGTGAGTACGTGACCGATTGTGAGCACCGTTTACTGATTAGTTCCTACCACAATCGGCCACTTACCGATTAGTCAAAAGTGGTTCATGGTAGAAGCATGTAGCAAGCAGGCATCCAGTAGCAAATTTAGAGACAATAGACCTATAAGTGATAATACTAATATAGGCTCAGGAATATTGACTATATTAAACCAAATTACTTTCAAATGAAAAAGAGGTCTTTTTTTTTTTAGTATTTTATAGGGTTTAAGTAACTTGTTGTTGCTATGATGTCTGTAATGCAATGAAGTTAGAGTAATAGAAAAGTTATCACTATGACAATGTACTCACATGTTATAGCACCTCATTCCATGTAGTTACTACTGTTGCCAGAAAAATCTTGATTCATAATTACAAATAATTTTTTCACATGCAATATCAATATGGCTGTCACATTTATTTGTTACGCCAGGTTCATGGTAGTCTAGCACTGTTTGTAGCAGACTTGAAGTACTTGAGTCTGCACTCGTACTCATACTCGAGTACATTTTTCTGTCCTCGTACTGGTACTCATGGCTTTGTAGACGTACTCGTACTCTTTGCCTGTACGCAGTGTGTTAGCTTCCATATGACTTATTGCCCTCAACAATGCTAGAGTTGAGATTTTAGCAGTGCATGATCCAAATATCTCTGCAATATCATTAGATGACAAAATGTTGGAATGAAAAAGTTGCTAATTACTTTTCCATCAATAATTGTAATTAAGTGGAAAAATGTAACCAGTCTTCCTCTGTTGATGTAAAGTTTTTCCCTAGTCATACCTTTCAATGTTGTTATTTGTACTCTCTATGATATATATATTTTTTTACCTATTCAAAATTGTTTCAAGCATCAGACCCTCCCATGTATGTCTTTATAATACTCATAACCCTATTTAAAACATGCTAGTATTGATCAATGAGTATCAGTCCAGGTCTGTTGTCCTGCGTCTTAGATTTGTTAGGCTCATTACTTTTCTGCAATATAAAGCGTGCATAGCCCTCTTTGTAAGTATGTATTTATTTAATGACTGGACAATTCCCACTTGGACAACCTCC
Source organism: Stichopus horrens (assembly GCA_009801055.1). Lineage (NCBI taxonomy): Eukaryota > Metazoa > Echinodermata > Holothuroidea > Aspidochirotida > Stichopodidae > Stichopus > Stichopus horrens. The sequence goes on from VJOZ01062037.1 coordinate 4,438, forward strand.
CCTTTGAAAATTCCCACTCTGAAAATTCCCAACTTAGGGAATTATTAACCTGGAGAATTTCCCCTAAGACAGCCCCCCTCCTGAAAAATTCCTTCAGGGAAATCGGTAGGGTTGAGTGTAGGTCGAGTTAGAATTGCTGGAGAGGAAGTTGTTAGAGGTGGGTATTTTCCAGATGGGAATTGGTGGAGGGGAAATTGTCCTGGTGAGAGTTGTCTGGGAACCATTTATTTCAAGTAAATTTACCTCGCAGCAACCAACGTGAGTTTTTGCAGTAGTTTTTCTTTTCAAACGACATTTTTCTCCGTAAATGTGATCTGATCCATACAAAGTACTTTTTACTAGCTGTGTGCTGTCACTTTGTATGTGTTTATTTTATTGCTTCAATTCTTCACAGACCTTGATCTTGGTAGGAACTCCTTTGGGTTCATGGAGGTCAGGAAGGCATTCAGCTATGCCTATTCAGTGTTGTCGAAGGCTGTTTTACCTCACATAGACCAAAATAGCAATGGTTACAGGTCAGTCCATTAACTTTAACTGCATTAGTTGGCTTTAATATATTTTGTTTTCTGAGAAAGCCAATCCTGGTTACTGAATTCAAGAGTATTAGTTGGATTTAATTATCTCTGAAAAGGTCAACGGGTGACCTGGCCAGTCATGACAATGGTCTAATGGTGTTAGCTGGGATATTGTGACTTCTTTTACCAGGTAGGAGGAGTCATGTTACATCTTATCACCAGTGCCTGCAATACACAGTACAGTCATCCATCAACTTATTCATTCAGTCATGTGACATATTATTCCAGCAATTCCTGTCTCAGGGATGGAAGGATTGTCAGCAAAACACGAATTCTGCTCCTGCCTGGTTGAATTGGAGAGACCAAAACTAAATATTTCCAAAAATAAAATATTGCAATGCACTTTTGCATATTGTTTCCACTTCCCAGAATATTGCTGTTAAATACCAGCACTGTATCAATTAGTCACTAAATTTGTGTCACTTAATCTGTGTCTCTTTTTGGACTGTGAGATGTTGGTCCTGGTACTTTTAATGCTGTCACCTCAGTATTGCAGTGTTGGAAATTCTATATGCAGACTATCATGAACAATGGCAAGGGATCACTACATCCCTTGACTTTTAGCTTGCTATATGTCCACAAGGTTCCCGTAAGGGATTTTGATTTCGCTGATAGTCATGACATTTGTTATAATCGTAGCATATCTGTGTGTGTGTGTGTGTGTGTGTATGTTTGTGAAACGTTTGCTTAAAGAATGAAAGATTGGACTAATCTTTTAGTTGTTATGGTAATGAACAATACTGAGTACTAGAGGCCTGTTGTATTTGGTAGAGGTGAAAGGTAATCTGCGGTCATAGTGCGAACCCCTTGTACGTTCTATCACAAGAATGTGAGCTTTGACTGATCTCTTATATGAAATGCTGATGAACCACACTGATTGCAAAAAGCTGACTGATTTTAGTGAAGGGTCAAAGGTCAGTTGAGGTCAGCAAATGTCAAAATGTGTAAGCCTTGTACACTTGATATCTCACAAGTAGATGCTGGGAAATATTCTTGGTAGAAGTCATAGTTTGCATAGTGGTCTACAATTATGAGATACAAAAGATTGTAAGCTTTGCTTTGTTAATGTAAGTTTTGCTGGATTAATAGTGTCCCTGTGTTAGTATTTGATATGACAGCCGAACTCTTGGAAGCGCTGAAATGTATAAGCATAAAGTGCTGCAGAAAGTTTAGATTAGCAGCTAGGCTAGGTTTCATCAGTGAAACCATGATGTATTTTTGCATTCTAATAAACTGAGACACAAACCCTTGTGATTTACAGTGACATTAGAGACTCTCACACTGCCTATGACATAACTTAGCTAATCTACCATTTACAGCACTGAATTTTCACAGACTTCTAATTTTTGCTGATAATGTGTTGGCTGCCAAACAAGGGCACTTCAAAAGCAATTCCAGGTGCATAATCATAAATGAATTCATCGTGGTTGTTGGGTGTAGTTGTTTAGATATTGCTTTCAGTATTGCTAGTCCAACTAGCAAAGTTAGTTTGATATATTCTATAGAGAAACTGTTGGAAAGGTTTTCTTCATGTATTGTATATTTTGCTTAACTGCATGCTACCTTGCCTCTGTAGCATGCACTTAGGTGATAACTGATTAAATGGTGGTCACCAAACCACCTTTGAAATATGTGTGCCCTAAGTTTGCTAATGATCTTTGTGTATTTTACTGATACCAGCCTGCTGCATTCAAGCAATTCTCAGCAAACTCTGCCTGTTGCGATAATCTTTAGTCCTGAACTACCCCATTTCACTTTTTAAACATTGGTAACTTTGCCATTTGATGAGCAGTGTCTTTTTTCTCCTTTCCAGTCACAAGAGCAAAGTGCGCTGGTCCTTGTTAGTCCACCATCAACTATTCTCCTGTGGTAGACATATTGGTCCACTATTAAAAAGTTTTGTCATTATGCAACAAGTCATCTCTTTTGACTGTTTCTGTTTGGCATACCTTGTGGAGTAATCAGATGACAAATGTCCCTTACTTATTATCTTGTCCTCTTTTTGTCTTTCAGCATCCTTGGTCGAATAATAAGGGTCACTGACGAAGTTATAGAGCACAGATTGTGGGTGCAGCGAAATTGGGCACAGAAAGTACCAGAATTCTATCATCAACCGTTCATTCAATGTAATATAGCTGAGCCAAATGCCTTCCACTTACCCCAAGAGGACACAGCCCTGAGGATAGCCCAGCCAATGGCCACGACCATCATCCTCGCTGGCACTCCTACATCTCAGCATGATAGTCACATGATCACTCCAAAAAGTGCAATGAACCCCACTGCTGCCACCAATGTATCCAACTCTGGTGATGATGTCTTAAACAGTAAACTTGTATCCATCTCTTCTTCTTCCTCTGGTGAAATTCTCTCAAGTTCAAGTGATTCTGTAAGTTGACAATTCATGCTTTAATTTTTCAACTGAATAATGGTCGACATTTTTGTCTTAATGTTAAACATGATATCATTAAATATTCAGCCAAAGTACATCTTGTAAAAGGTTTTCTGTGTCTTTATTGCTGGCCTGTTTCCTTCAGATCTTTGAGGATCGTGTTATACTGTTTGTAAAACTGATGATGAGATGTTTTGGTTGTGTCTTGTTCATCTTTACTGATGACTGGTGACACCCTCTGTAAACAGCGCCATCACTGAAAGTCATACACCCTCTGTAAACAGCAGGATTTTGTACCTATTGTATTTCATCAGACATCTTCAGAGTCATTTCTCTTTTGTCATTCTTTAGGAATCTGAAATGTCATCGCAAACTTCTGGTTCCTCAAAGGACACCATGGAGTCAGCTCATGGGCCTTCTAAAAGAGAAGCAGCTTCAAACATTGGACCTGAAAATAGTACTGACACAGCCTTGATTCAGGAAGTAAAAAAACCACTATCTCAAGGTCAGATTTACCACAAACAGTCAAAATTAGGCAAAGGGTGCAATCAAAATCCTGTGTCTAATAGAATTGATGCAGACAGCTCGTCCAACAAGCATCTAACCAAGGACAGACACATTGTCACACCTCATATTGAGGTCACTGTCTCATCCAACAACAAATCTGAAATCCAAACCACCCTGCCAAAAGGAAGCCCAAGGACTTCCCCCTCTTCACTGCACCCAGTGGTATCAAAAACCTTCCACAATAGCTACAGGAGCAACAGCAACAGGAGCTACGGTCACCCACATGGCAAGTACCGCCACAACAGTGGAGGCAATCAGAGTGGTAGCAACCAGAGTGGTAGCAGTGGAGGAGACAACAATAACAATGGCAGTCACATCAGTACTCCATCAAATAAGAAATTAAAGAAGAAACAGAAAAAAGACAATTCCAAGAGAGGTGCAAAGAACTGAGAAGAAGACAAAAACAAATTAAGTGCCTATTTATTTTGTTCCTCTCATCTGTAGTCTTTTAACGAAGCCGTGTGTAGGGGAAGAGGTTACCAAGAGGGTGTCACAACCTGGAACAAAAAAGAGCAACTTGTAGATCAAAAGCAGATCTACGTCTGATAAAGCTTTTAGCGTTGATTGTGAACATGTAACATTCACTCTCATGAGTTGGTGACCCACAGATAAGAGGCCGAGTTTTCAAAGTCACTGTGTTTAAGTGTGTTTACATCTTTCACAGAGGGTCAGTATTACATTTAGCTAGGCTAGGACTATCCTAACACATTATTTTACACACTGTCAGCTTTGTCAATAATGCAATGTTTGTTACAATAATAACAGAGACATGAGTGATAAAACTCTCTCTCAAATGTTTTATTGGTCAGTGTGATTGATTTCTTATGTAATGATAATATGTTTTGAGATGGGGAAGTATGGAAGACATGGCTTGGACATCTCAAGGAGTCCGTTGTGTTTCCTGATATTTTTTTAATCCTTTGATAACCATGGATAAGTGCAAGGTGAAAGTTTGACAAGGTTTCTTGGGACCTTTGGTCACAAGCTGGTCTGTACATAGGCAAGAAATTTGTGTTCTGCATAGTTTTTCATATTATTCAGAGAATATATAACAGAGTGCAGCAAGAGATTGGAAAATATTTTTATGGCACTAGATGCATTAGGTGAAGAAGTACAATTCATTTTTGAAGCTTTGTAAATGTGCACATGATGGCAAACATTGAAACCACAAAGTAATAAAAAAAACATCTTGAAAAAGTAAAATTTTGTTTTCAAAAAAAAAAAAAAAGAGAACACTCAAGCGACAGTTGCAAAGAAAAAGTTTGTGGAAGGTGCAGGAAGATTTTATATTGTAAAGAAGTTATGTTTTTTTTTTCTGTGTTAACACAAAAGTTGACAGGAATATATTGTGCTAACATATTTATTTTTGTGATATTTTTACAGCTTTTTGAGAACTTTTAATTCATTATCGTAAGCAATAATGGTTTGAGTAGATTCAGATAAAAACGATGAGAGCTTTGTGAATATTTGAGGTAAGCATGGCAAATATTTCCATACTTGTGGAAACCTTTAACTTTCTGTAGAAGGTTATTGGTGTTAGAGTTTGCAGGTCTAGGTGGTGTCCTTATGAACAAATCATGCTGGTTTCAGTGGACATGTTGAGAGTAATATTGGTCTTCATTTATTTCCTTTGACGTTGTGAATGATGGAGACTGTATTCGTGTGTCTTCTACATTTGGAGAGAGAATCACACAATCCGAAAGATGTCTACAAGAATTAATGTTTTGATGGACTGAAAGTGATGCTTGTTTTCAAAGAGGCTTTTGCCAAAAATGGACATTTCTTCTGAATCAGGCAGGAATTTTTTTGATTGAATGGAGAATTGTGCTGAATGGACTAGAGAACGTGTTTTCTTTTAAGGCAATCACAAAAATGTGCACAGACGGAACAATTTTGGGATAAAATAGCCGGATGAGACTTGCTATGAAGCAATAGTGATATTGAAGAGTAACTGGGGTAGCCAAAGCAAGCTTGTGATTTGGTTTTCAGTGTGATTTGATCAGTAATCAATATTTGACCATTTGTGCTTTCTTTGCCCTCAGTTTATCCATCATGTCCAGTGACTGTTCAGTGGATGAGTAACTTGTATTTGTAAGTGCAACAGATTTGATGGCAACATTTTCCAAAGATTGATTCTCATAAAGGGATGATTTTTTCATCACACCTGCACTGAGAGAGCTCATTGGTGTACGCCCTTTGTTAAATTATTCTGTTAATCTCTGAACCTCCAGATAATGATGAGAAGTTACAAACAATAGCTAAAAGATTGTTGGACTCGTTTGTTGTTTGGTTTATGATGAAGTCAATTGTTCATTAACTATGCACTCAAATGATGTAAATTTGTCAATTTTCATCGTGTATTGGAGAAGCAATGCTGAGGTAGTAGTTACTCTTCCAGAAATGATTGGTCAAGTGTGCAAGATGAAGCAGAGTCACTCAACTACCAATTCACATGCGTGTCGGTGAGTGTGAACAGTATAATTACAGTGATTGCAAATGATATTATAAACATTTAAGTATGAATAAGTATGAAGACAGTCAAAGTGAGTATGATTTCCAAAGTATAAAGTGTGAGTATGAGTTAGCACATGATTCTTATAAAAGGAATACTATGAGCACTTAAACACTGAAGTGATGTCAATATTTTCATAGGTCAAGATAGTGAGTATGAATAAAGGGATTGATGAGTGGAGCGCAGTTTTGTAAATGTGTGGAGAATGATGCCACCTAACTTCAAGTACTTACAATGGACTAAGTAACAATGATAAGACACAGGTGGTAAGGATGTGGTCAGTTACACAAAGGGGTCATTATGTACACATTGACTGTTAAACAGTGTATCAATATGCTATAATTGTTGGTTTTATGCAGTGATTTTGAACTCATTACCATATGGGGTTCTGTGTTGTTGTCTTTATCTGATCTTCTTGAGATCATTGGCCAACATGTCATCATACTCTTCAGTATAAAATCAGCCACAACTCTTGTGTGACAGGTTTGGTTTGGATTAACAGAGTGATCTGACGCATAATCTTAATGACATACAAAATCAGACAACAACAAAAGCCATCTTGCCAGGTTTGACTCAGATCTGGCATATTTTCTCTTTACAAGTTTTTGTGTAATTACACCCAATCTTGGAGCACTTGTCCCACCGTCAAAGCCTATCTTTGCTTGTATGATCAATGATAACTTTTGCATGAAATCAAAAGGTCTGAAAAATATTTTCAAGGTGAACATTCAAGGCTTAAAGCAGAAGCATGTCACATCAATGGCAGCATACCACATCAATGACAACATACCACATCAATGGCAACATACATATCAGTGGCAGCATACCACATCAATGGCAGCATACCACATCAATGACAGCATACCACTTCAATGACAGCATACTGCATCCATGACAGCATACCACTTCAATGACATCATACTTTGGTTTTTAGAACTACCGAGTGACATTTGACTCAGTCATGATCTGGAAACATTGCTAACCGCTTAAAATTGTCCTTAGCAGGGGGGTTCCACTCAGTGTGCATCTGCTTTGCGATATTGAAGTAGGTTTTTTGTGTGAAATGGCATGTCAACACTTTTTCTCAGGAAAACTCTCAAAACGGTCATTGAAATGATCTAAACATGCAGTACCATTGATCACTGAAGCAGCCAGTGTTAACTCCTAGGTATCACAGTGTTTCAGTTTGTCTTTGATATATTTGGAGTGTTAGTGAGAGAATGCAGCACAGATGTCACAAGAAACTGAAGTATGACAGAGCATTTTACATTTTCATATACTTTTATACTACAAGACATGTGTTTAGGCACTGTCACATAAGCAGATGAAGCTAACAAGACATTAGTGGGAGTACTGTCACATAAGAAGATTTAGCTCACAAGACATTAGTGGAAGTACTGTCACATAAATAGATTGCAATTAACTTTCTTTAGTTTCTTTTATGTATTACCTCCAAAAGTTTGAAAGCATATCCTTTTGATAAAGGTAAAAAAAATGTCTTCTTCCTTTTAGTTTAAACACTGTTGCAATGCTACAGTATTAATTATCACTTGTAACATAACATTGTTCATATTGTAGTATACTGTAACACCATCTACCACTGATTGGATAGAACTAGCTATACAGCTGTGATGAGACCGTTGGTCTGTGGTAGTCATAATGACTTGGTATGTGGAATCTGTAAACACTTTCATTCAAAAGAAGATAAAACAGGCCGGGGTATTTGGATTTTGGATCATTACTGTCCTTTAAGTCTGTGAAAGCGTCCATTAAAGAAGATAGTCAACACATTGGGCCAGCATGTTTTGGTTGTCATGGAGATGAGACTGGACTGGTTTACATTCATAATGTTGTAATATCACTAACCAGCCAAGAATGTTATTAGCAGGTTGTTTTTGTTGCCGATATTTTGTCATAGAGGTGTTACTATGTCTTAAGTTATCATCTTGAAGATTTAAGGTGATTTCACTTTATCCAAACATGTATCAAAAATATTTTTTATAGTTCTTCTCACTTTTTGCAGAATGTAAATATGAAGGTGATTATCACTGGTGTGTTACCTTCTTTTGAGGAGGGGAGAGGTTGGGAAGTGGACGGTGAGGCGGTTATATATGTATATGAAGAAATACAAACTCACCTGCCACCCTGTGAAGCTTTAAGAATCGGATGGTTAAGATTTTGTCTTTTTTGTTCATGTATGTTTTAAAAAATTGTGGAAGTGATAAAAAAAATGATCAATCTAGCCACCTTGAGTCTGTTAGCAAATCAAACAATCTTAACGGCTGCTTGTTACAGTAAGGACACGACAAAAGAAAAGTGCGTTCTTACTATCTGAAAGAATTCAGCAAACAGTGATTGCTTAGGCTGGTAATGAAGAGGAAAAAAAACTTGTAGTTGGTGAGAAACAGGAAAGAAAAAGAAGGAGCAGTAGGTCATTGATAGGCCCTTGAAATCTGTACAGTATGTTTTAGGTCTAATGCAGTATATATTAGTATAAATCATCTCTTGTTATCTTGCATTGTGTGAGACCTATTTCATTAGAATCACATCAAAAAGTATAAATTCAACATGCTGTTATTCCTGCATGTGAGATTTCATGGAAGATAGGGAAAGTAACCTGTCAAGTAAATATTGGGAATGGTTAAATTTCCTTCATCATTAAGTACTTACAATTCACTTTAAAGGTGTATTTTGTTTGGTGTCTTTGTCACTGGAATTACCCATGGTGCACTACTGTTTTGATAGCCACTGTAGCATCACTATGGTAACCATGGATTCTCTACCCTTCGTTTGTTACAGTCACTGTTCACTCAGAGTTGATATAATGTTTCAGGAGTGCTCATTTCCACTTTCAAGCTGTTTGTTTTTTTGCATACAATTCATATATAGGTTACTAAGGAATCCTTTATGTTTTCAGAATGTAAGGTGTAATCACTTATTCGCTTTTTGTACCACTTACATGTTTGATAGACCATCTGAAAAGTAGTGACACATGTTATCATAATCTGGGGTCACTAACATTTCCACGTTTTATCACTCGCTGCATTATTTCACAGAAGAAAAGATGAATTGTCTTTTTTACTCAGATGTCCTTCGAAAAGTTGAAGATAATCATCACTGCCCGGGGATGCAATAATTCTGTAACATTTAGAGCACAGAAGAAACATGAAGGTTGAACAAGTGCACATTGGAACCATTCAAATGCAAAAATTATTAATATTAACCAGAAAATGTCAGTAGTGAACATGTTTATCACATGACTGATTAAAAAATGTTAAATGAAATCCAATCAGAATTGTTACGTATGCAAAGGAAAATCACACAATATTTCTCTACTGGCATTGCATGTTCTTTGAAGAGTAACAAGAGCCATAGGAATAAATGAAGGGAAGATCTGAGCAATGGATGGGAGTCGAAGGTGTCTTGAAAAGAATGGTATTTATGCTGCACAATCTTCAATGTTAATCACATCAACCTCACCAGTTCTGCTTGAGGTGGATTTGATGTTAATATGGTATTCCTTTGAGTGAAATTTCCTACATTACTGTTGATATGTATAGACAGTCTATTCCCTTTTTTTTTTTGTAAGCTTCTGTAATTTTGCTCAACTTTTGGACTTACTTCTTTGCGTGACATATTTTATTGTACAGTCCATACAAGCAAAGTCTTGATTTCTGCTTCTTATGATGCATATTTTAAAACGGTGAAATGTTCTGTTCGAGAGCAAACATTTGACCATTCAGGTTATATCTATCCAACACTTATTCACAAATACAGAAATTTAAGTGTCAATTTTTCAATTATTTCTGCAATTTAATAAAACGTCATGTATTTTAGTTTTTCTTCGTGACCTCATAGGTAAACTCGAGAGCAAAAAATAAAAAAAAAAAACCAGTAGAGATTCATTGATTCATCTTGAGGTACTATCAGGCTTGGGGCGATTACATCTGATTGTCACGGATTACAGCAAGCCTGACTATGATGTGCAAACAGGTATAGCACACTCACTCGCACAATAACATCACTCTGCAACCAAGCACAACAGCTACTGCTATGCTATGGGGATATTACAAATAAACTGTGGGTGAAAAATTACTGTACAGAGATCATACATCTTATATGCAATAAGCGTAAAATTAACATCAGGCTATGTGTGAGATGATTGGCATTGAACTGGATGTGTCATCAACAACCAGGTAAAACAATGTGGATTTGTTACACTGAAAACACCTTAGAGTATAATCCAGATTCATGTAGATACATATGATAGCACCGGGGTGCAGCCAATCCTCCCAAGATATCACACATAAGGTTTCATGGATGAAACAAACCTTATACATGATGGTATGATTGCATGTTACATTATGTTCTGTCATGCAGAAAAGGGTGCTCTCGAGACATGATTTAGCCCATTATGGAAATTCTTTGAGGGCTAGGTGCAGGGTCGTATACCATCAGTCAAAACCTTTTATGTGGAAATTCAATTTTTTGGGGGGTGGGGATGTGGGTGGGGAGATGAAATTGTATAGTGTGAGTACATTTCAAGGGAAGGATGATAGGGTTTTTTTTTGGGGGGGGGCACTGCAAAAGAAGTGATGTGTGAAAGTGTCATTTCAGATGAACCGCCACTGACGACCAAATAGTTTGGTGTAAGGGGTGGATTCTTCCTTGTGAAGGAGGACAGGGATTGATGTCTTATGAGAGATCAGTAATTGGCAATTGAGGCCAAGCTGGGATGCCGTTTTAGAAGTACAACTTTTAATTTTTTTTAAACTTACGCATTGATTTTCCAGTGTAAACATTTTTTTACTCTCAGGAAGAATGCACTATAAAAAGTTGATAAAAAGAAAACATAAAAATGTGTAAAAAAATTAGAAAACATGTAAAAAAGAAAGAAAAATAAATAAACAAAAAGCAGTATACATTGTTATTCTGCATTGTCTTTATTTCATGGTTTTGCTTGTCATAAAGATTAACATTTTCACATCACATCTGGCAACTGTCATATTTGAGAGCCTATGGAAGAAATGGCTGCCTCTAACTGGGAGATATGCACATTTAACATCAGTATATGAAAACAAAGTCTCAGTAACAATCCAGTGTTCACCATGTAGGGGTTGGGGTATGGCCTAAGAAAAATTTACATCCTCCTACAAAAGTTCCATTTGACAAAAAAAAAACAGAAAGCCAAAAAGCTTCATGATTCCTTGCTACATGGTTATATTATAATAAGCATGAATTATCCACATGACAAGTATGAGATCAACTGCAGTTACTGGTCTTGAAACATCACATTAATAAGCCTTTAACCCAAATAACCTTTATTTTG
>VJOZ01062077.1:1032-15529 GCA_009801055.1 Stichopus horrens
GCAGTCAGTCGTCACAGGAAATACTTGGATGTTTTGATGAGCATTCTTCCAATGAAGAGAACTAACTCAGAGCAATGATTTCACTCAACCTTTCAAATTTCTGCAACATTAAGACCATCCAACCAGACTCTACCACCACAAAATGCTATGAATACCAACAAAAAACACTATATCTTTATTTATGCTATCATGACTTTACTGGCATATTTTAGTATACATTCATTTCCGATAAGACTGGTTCATCACCTCCCACTGACATTAAAACATTTGGCAGGAGGATAAAGATAAGCAAAGCAATTGTTTAATTAAAAATGTCATCTAGAAAGAACCAACTTTTAATGTTCTTTCTTAATTTCTTAATTTTCTTTTTATTTGCTGTGCCTTTTTTTTCCAGCAAGTACAATATTGTTCTAGCTCAGCTTTACACCTTCATGTAAAAACATATTCAATTCCAAACTTAAAAGCATGTTCATCATGTGCACCAGTATGTTCATTTGCCAGACAGAATATTTGAAGCAGGTGACAGCATTTCACACACCAAGTGAGTCACATGTCTCTGTCACATGCGCTGCAATAAAAGCAGAGGAATTATACCCAATCACCCTGTAATAATTAATCTGCACCTAAACTGTAATAATTAATCCGTACCTAAACTGTCGACCAGTCTTCCCATCTTTTTCGATATCGACATTCCTGGAATACTGCAAACCAGTGTGCAATATTTTAGAGGTTAAGACAGCAGAGACAAAAATGCACAATTTGCAGTAAATGTGAAACAACTTTGGGCACTAAAAAAAGGAATACTAACCAATTAACCATGATCTCCACTATACCAAGCAATTCCGAAAATTATAAGCTAATACTGTACCATACAATATCGTCAGGCACAAAAGTAAGCTTCTTGGTTACCCAGTCGCCCATACAGTTTATACTGTACCTGTAGACTAGCTTATTGTACTGTACCAGAGAAGTTCAGCTTTCATTGTCCCTCTTTTTTAGAATTCAGATTATCAGATATAATGTTATGCACAAACGTATCACACAACACACATATATATATGTACTGCCAACATGAAAGGAGAAAAATGTTTGTTAGTATTACAGAGACCAATCATATTCTTTAAACCAATGTCTGTGGACAAAGCATGAAAGATCATGCAAAATAAGTACTGTAATGACAGTAAACTTGTCTTTCAAGGTAAAAGTTTCACACAGATGCTGTAGAAATGCGTTTCATTTTTGCTCAAAAATAATTTGTTCACCCGAACTCTCCAAACTTCAAATGAATGAGCATCTACTGTTACTCATAGCATACACAATGTTCTGAGAAGATTCCTAGATGTTTATTGATGAGACTGAATGGCTTAACTATGATCAAAGCTTTTTTTTTTGTATGCAATGTTGGTGTATTCTAAATGCCCTATTTCCCTTTAAATAGTGCACTCTGCAAACATTTCAGGTATTAAGTTTCTTTGTTGAGCTCAAGTCACGAAAGGTAACTTGAACTTGAAGCTATTCAAATATCCCCACTAGGTAAAGTAGACCACATACAGGGTAGCTCCAAATTAATGCCTCCAACTCAGCCAGATAAAAAGTACAGTATAATTTCGTAAAATGCAATATCTGTAAATTATACATTAATGGTAGAGAGCTCTGTTCAGTGGTTAAACCAAATTAATTTAAATCTCTGACATCTCTGACACTCACTGATCACTTAACTGTGAAGTGCACTGTTGCTGTAGATCTGATACTGGATGCATGATCACCGATAAAAATCAAGACTAAATGTCAAAACTCGTCGAGAGTTAAATTGTTTTCAAGAAAGACCTTCTTTTTTCGTGTACAAGACCGCCTTCAATCAAATTCACGTTTTCCACACAAAAACAGTGGACTGCAAATTACACTACAAGCCAAGGCTTTTCGGCCGAAAAACGAGGCTTTTTGTTTTCCCCCTGTTGAACACAAGATTTTCCACAAAAAGGAAGGATCTTTGACTAACACAGTTTTCTAAAAGATCCCTGATTTTCATTGGAAAAGCAGACATACATTGTTTATTCGAAAATTATGCCTTTCAGTCGGCAAACCTTTTTCAAAAACTCGTTTCTGGTCCACAAGCAGGTTCAATTAAATCATTGCAAACTCGCCATTGCAACTTTACATTAATTCGGACCCAAATATTTTTGATGTTCAACCTGAGCTTGAGCAAATTCACACAACTGGATAAAGGATGAGTTTCAAGCCGTATTATGGCTATCACGATTCGGCCTATGAGTTACTGATCTTTCAGAAAATTTACATAGACTCTCCTCTTGCAAGATATGATGAAACATCTCCCATAACTCATTCACAGCTTCTATCAACTTGTATCAAGCTTCCTCCAGTAAACTTGATGAAATGTCACATGGTGAAATTATGTTGATGTAATGCATCACTGAGAGCTACAGTATCGTGTTGAGGATACAGGGTGTCCCCTACCTACTTGACTCTTCCATGTATCACACAGGGCTCAGATACAAAATGGTGCAAAGTTGTTCACTTTTCTGAGCCAAAGTTTCCCACAATGTGTGAACTATTTTGGTAACTTATTTCGCCTCCTGAACAACCTTTTCGAGAAAAAGTTATGCGAAAGGAATTTTTTTTTCAATTTCTTCCAAGCAGTAGTGCAACAGTATCTGTTGCACTACCACAGACCATGTTGCATGTTCATGCCATATCCTTTGAGAAGGCCTGTCTTAAATAATCCTATTCAAGGAAACTTTAAACTACATGTTGCTACTGTAAAAGTGAACAGTTCACTTGGTCATTTGTGTCAGCTGCTAAAGTGCTATCAATATTACCAGCAATTGTTGTCGCAACTTATGAACTATACACTGCCACATTATTGCACTACAGTGATCACGTAGTCTGCTGCCGAAAAAAAAACCAAAACTGAATAACTTATTTTAAAGGAGTTCATTGAGTTGTTTCCTAAAATGAGTTACATTTCAAGTTGGTTTTCGGAACTTCGGACACTTTCCACATTAGTACTCAATACGTATGCCCAAAGCTATTGCAAGTCAGGGTAAAAAGCAATGTTTGAGTTTTTTTTTATATTTAACGATTGGACGTGAAACTGTGGTCTACTTATGCTGATTACATGCATTGCCATGCGTAATGTGTTGGTACCCTTCAATATCTTCACAATGCTACAGGATATGAAGTCAGTGTGCTGCTTTAAGAAGCATCACCATTATCTGTGTACAAACACATTGAATCAGAAATACTGTATCATTACACTCTGACCCAAAGAGACCTTTCCTTGAAAACCTTTCTTTGAACTCTGCACAGAAAAACATGAGTGGAGACGGTTACAGAATACTGAACTGAACTTGAAAATCACATGATCATGAGACAAAATTACCCATTCTACTTTGGTGACTCTGACCTGTCAAAGAACTTTTTTACACCTCAAAGTATTCGAACACTGTAGTCAAGCACTTGGAACTGTAGTGGGTGTTTCAATTTCAACCTACACTAAGTGCACATCTTTGTAGAAACAGATCACGACAGTATTGGTTTTATTTTCGTAGTAACTTCTTTCCAAATAAAACTTCAAACTTCCCACTGTCATTGTACAGCATATCACCATTTTGTAAATGTATGAAATATCACATGCAATGGCAACACTACAAAACATGTGCAGGTGCATAATACATGTGTGACATCAAAAACCAGGTAATCTACTGTACAGTAGCAACAACGTGGCGACTTGGAGTGGATAAAATGTATCTATCCATAAAAAACTTCATATTTTCTTGGATGTGAATTTATTGTACTACCGAATGGTGTCTTATTGTTTGAAAAGCTATGTTTGAAGTATCTGAGAGGCTGTGCACGGTTTTCCTAAAGGAGACATCAGATACATTAATCATTGCTGCACAGCACTTGACACAGTGGAAGTGTACACCATGGTTTATTACAAAATGACAAACTGAAATCAAAACCCATGTGGGTTATGAATCATAGCTAGAATGATTTTCAGAGGGTGTCCCACGAGCAGGGGTCAGGTTTCAAAATACGTGTCTCTCACACATCCATATCATATCCTCTAATACCAGCATAAAACATGGCTCAGTCTCACATAAACAGTATTCAGTTGTAGGGAGGGCTTGACTTTCATGGTTGTTCAATTGTCTGGGACAACTAAACCAGTACACAGACTACCCAAAGTGAGAAGCATGTTTTTTCTTCTCAGTAAGAATTAAAAACAGAAGCTCATTTTTATGAAACAACATCATAAATAATTGCTGTTGTACAACACAAGGTCTACAAAAGAGTTCTGGTGGCCACTTGGTACCAGTAAGAGTGATTATCATGGTCCAAATTTACTATCTTAAACAGGATGATGTATTTTGCTGAGAGTTAGAAATTCCAAAGAAAGAGCCAACTAAACAGTCGAGGAATAAACTTTGCACCACTTTATAAAAGTATGCAATACTCAAATTCATTTGTCAATTGGGTTCCCACTGCACAAACAGCATACCAAAATGGTGCCCATGCTTGCATGATGAACCCACTACCAGGGAATTTCTCTGCTCAAAGGTGGGGCGGATCTGTATTGAAAGAAAAGTTGTCACAGTTTAATAACACATTTATTTTTTGGGGTAAATAATATTGCTAAACAGTCAATCAAATATATAAAGTAGTATAATTAACACCCATGTGATCCAAAAACGCAGAAAGAAATGTCAAACATGAGTCAAAATTTTCGAACAAACCCAGGCCATACTCCACACTCTGTGCAGCAGTACTGATAAGATGACTGACTGACTAAGAAGGTTGAACTTCAGTCCAATTAAGATATTAAAAACTGCATATAGAGTGCTGTTATAATGTTGCCTGCACTCAGTGTTTAGTAATTGAGAGTCCAATTGTTATGCAGAGACAGGTAAGTGAAGAGTGAAGTAACCTCTAATGCTACTATTTGTCTTTTCCATGATGATGGAGTAGAATTGCCTTTACCTTGCTCAGTACTGTAATTCTCATACAACTTGTATGTTTTTACGGCTACTGTACAGTGTAAAAGGACATACAGTACATGCTGTTCCTTGTGGGAGGTTGGTGGACTTCTGAAGTGGCAGTCCTTTTGAAATTGAAGCAGAGTAAAAAAAAAAAGGGTCCATACTGTAGGGTCACCACCAAAAGAACTGGTTTGAAATCTTAACAAAAATTCACCCGACAAAAAATAAACTTTTGGACTTTGAGACAGTAAACGAGAAAATCAGTAATAAAATCAATCATAAACAGTTCCAAATCCTGTCAGTTCACAATTGAAAGATCCATTACCACAAAAGAAGAGAGTCAAGAACTCCTCAAACAAACTCTGCAAATATATTCTGGCAACTGACATGGTTACCTAGCAGTTCCCCACAGCCCTCTTCAGAGTCATCGTCGTCAGCTGTTGACGGGACAACATGCTGTACGCTCATAGGTAGATATTGTCATTTGCTTTTTAAATCTGTGCCTTTAGAGTGCAATGCATCACAGAAATTTCCCCAAATGTTATTAATATATTGATGCTAGTCCAAGGTACCGTACTCTAAACCAAATGATCAACACGCAGAGATTTGTACAGTGATAAATAAAACGTGAATTATTTTGATGGATTGAGGATGAAATCTTACGAGAGGTTGAATGACACGATGTTCCCATGCTAACAACTGGGACCTTCCTCGAATCACTACCTGACAATGAAGTGAAAATAAAGCAACACTGATAGACAGCTGTGGGGCTACAGTACCACACCAAGCTCCATGATACACCTAACATTGGGAGGACAGCAGGGGGATGGGAGACAAGGGACAGTGTGGGAACACACAGAGTGAGGACGGGACAGTTGAGAAGTGAAACAACAAATTGATGACATGCATGTGCAGCATTCGATGACAAGCTGAACAAGAATGCGAAGGTGCATGGGTGTTTGACAGCTACTCTCCTTAAGCGAACACTCAGGGATTCATCTATTACTTCTCTCTAATCATCGATATTTGGATGATGAGGTAAACAACTTATAAGCAAGAAACACTAAACCTTAATTTACTGTAGGCTAGCAGGGAAATTGTGGCACCCTCCACAGCGCTACCATGTAGCAGTTTCACTACATGTGAAAGTTGATCAACTTCTTGAGGCAGCTAAGCTCAATTTCTTCTTTCTTTCTCCCATACATGGTTTACCTCTCAAACATGCATAACAATGCCTGAGCTGCACTAAAACAAAGACTATGTTGTTAGTTAACTGATTACTTGTTATGTCTGGGTCACAGTAGTTGTACTATTAATTAATGTGGGGTACATGGTACTTAAAATGATAGAAGTCTACCCCCTCCCCAAGAAATGAAGTACAACTAAGACTATACTACTACTGTGTGTAGAGAAAATTTTAGTAGTAATTACAGAGTATTGTAATTTTCAGAGTAAATGGTGCTTTAACATGCTAGAAGTCTTCCCTTCCCCACGACATAAAGTACAACTAAGAATTATGTATTGAAAATGTTATTAGTAGAGAATTGATTATCTTTCTTTCTTCTGGAAATTTCTCAAATTGCAACTGGTCAAACTGAAAGAACCCCTGATGTCTCACGACTATGACCAGTGATAAAATTCTAGGGGGGGCCTTTCACTGCTAATAAGAAATGTGTGACAAGTTTATGGCAAGTTTGTATCACCAATGTGCATTGCATACCAGGAATTATGTAATAGTGTGAAGCTGAGTATTTCTGATTGTGCCATTTGCCACCACGGTATTATAAAACATTTGCTCCATGGGTTCTCCAACATGTATCCTTGTAAGACCCTAAATGACTTATATTATTTACTTATATATATCTATTTTATATGTATGTATCTATATGTTTTTGAAGTCTTCTGCATTTATAGCCCTTCTATCTGCATTGAGTCACTGTCTGCTCTTACTTTACTCTGCTTGCATCGGTATTAATATTGTTGCGGAAATTTCTTGGCACTGAAATTTACAATGCATACTGCTGAAATTTCAAAAGGAGGGTTAAAAGCAGCACAATCTCACAAAACCATTCCATACGTGCATGTGATTTGATAGTTCTCCAAATCGAACTTCATTTTAAGTCCTTTTAGTAACATGACTGAGCAATCAAGCTTAAAACATATAACAACTAAGTGACAAAATCTCAACCTCTCCTTCATATTTTTATTTTTCCATCCATAATTTGAATATTTCTCAATACAAGTAAAAGTAAACAGATAATCTTTTATAAGAGGGTGGGGAACAACTATCACTTTGGTTTTGAGTGTCCAAACACTCATATATTAAATACGAGATGTTTATATGTATGCAAATCAACCTGTAACTGCAGTATCAAACAAGGTCGTTAAACATAAAGCAGGGTCTACCACTTGGGAACTGCACATACACCATAGAGAAGGCCACTCGGCGTTTACTGGTTACTTACTACTCATAGCACAGTTATCTGAGTCCAATGATTGTGTAAGGACAAGTATAAAACAGTGAAGTCAATGAAAAGAATGAAAACCTCTAATATACTGTACGAAAACGATCATAATCATGTTGGCCACAAACTCAAAATAGATCCATGTCATTATCAACGTAACAATATGTACAGGATACACCTACCTCATGATGTAAACTGGTGTTCACAGATGGAAAATGTCATAGCTGCTACTGTAATACCTGGTAAGGCTACAAAACAGTACAGTGTGTGGACAGAGGCACTGAATTGCCCTGATATTGGGTACATTAAGTCTAATTCTTTTCATACCAATTGAATTTCCACCAAATGTTGACTCCTAAAGGTTAACTGAGACCACATACATCTCGGAAAAAATTTCCTGTCGCAAGTAACCCGTGGAAACTACAGAGCTTTCTAATTTTATAAGGTTCATAAATTTAATTTGTAAAAAAGGCAACCCATGCTGCCCTAAGTTGGCACATATGCAACACTGCAATTACAGCGTTAAAGTCATCCATCATGACACAAGGCACAGTATCCTGTTCCTTTCACAGTTAATAGCAACGCAAACTTAATATGGTACTGCATATGATACATCAGCAACAAGTCTTTCACTAGGCACTGAATCAAGTTTAAAGGGGCTGATTGAGTCGAGATCGTTAAGTCTGTGAGGATTTCCAAGGGTTACAAACACGAGTCTCTATATAATTTGTCAAGTTTTATGTCCACTAATTAATCAATGTTTTGAATTTTTACCCTAACAGTCCTGACATGTGCTGACTGTGTGCATGAGAATTAGTACATAATGTGAAGTGTCTGGTCATAAATTTTCACAAACTAACTTGAATCATTTATACTCATAACTGAATGTTAAATGTGTACTGTAGGACATATGGCATATATCCTCTTAGTTGGACCATTTGTGAATTGTATGTGAAGGAAATATCACAGGTTTGGGGGAAAATTAAGTGAATTTCACAGAACCCAGTGAGCCTCTTTAAATTAATACAGCATCATCTAATAGATCTTTGACCTAGCTGCACTTTCAACACATGTATCAAAGCTGTTTTCATTTTATTCAGCAGTCCATAAACGACAATAGTGTGAATGACCTTCTCCAATATGCAGCTACCCAGTTATTCCAATCCTGTTCAATGAAATATTTTTTTTTTTATTTTTTAATTTTGAAAAGAATACAAGCCTTTTGTGCGTCTCATCCAGACTGCTGTGGTAGACATTATATTGTCCAGCAGGTACAGAGTGCTACTTGTGCTTTAACAACCAGCCCCTACTGTATTGTCAACCTGTGTGTACAGCAGTAGTGGACTGTTTGCGGAGGGAAATAGCCCACCTGTAGATCTCAATGGCACTGTCCTTGGTAACAAAGCCCTGGGAGATATATACTGTTATGTATGTACAGTACAATAAGTGACTTGATAAAAAAGCTGCTGTGCTGCAAACAGTACTGCAGGAGAGTGTGCAGTGTACTATATCTTACCTGCTATTTGTACTTATTTACAGTGGCCTGGACATACAGTTCTGAGTCCTACTGTATACATACAGTGTACAGAATACACAATACTTTACAATGGTTCCCAAATTGTGAACAGCCTTACCAGTAGTCCAACGTCACTGACAAATCGATTCTATGACTGAAAGGGACAAATTGATACATCAAGCTGAAAAGGATATTGATGTGTATAAATTTGAATTTGCTATTTCCAGTTGTGCTACTGCATGTGAATCAAAGTGTGGAAACGCTTTTCTTTTTTCAAACAATGGATGTCAACAACGTAGCAATTCAGCATATGACCACACTTGCTGCGGCGAGCACTGAAAATATTTGTAACAACAAAAATTATAGGCAGTGCCCTTTGTGACAAAACATGCCCTTTTCACGGGCAACATTTTTTTTTTGCCCAGTGTGCAATTTTATGACATTGACCTCACTAGACTTTTTCAGAGACGGCCAGCTGATGTCAACTGTAAAACGGTTGCACGAGCCCTGGTAAGTGGTAACTACAGTACATAAAATGTGAGTCATGATGTAGTGATATGTGAACATGCAATAATTCATTTTTTTTTTCTTTTTTGTTCTGTTCCAGATGAGTTGATCAATGGTAAGTCTTTATGGTACACATAACGTACAGTAAACCAGTAATTGTCACAAGTGCCTCACGTTTGTCACAAATTTCTTTCTTGCATTTTAACACAAGATGCAGTGACCAAAGGGGACTCTTCCTAAATAAAGTTTTTGCTTAAATTCACCCTGAATTAAACCCTAACTTTCAAGTTTAATCATGATCTGTGGCTACTTAGGTTAAGGCTCAGCAATATATATCCTCCAAATATGGTCATTGATTCTAAAGTAGTGTAGATATATTATATCCTCATACTGTGAATGATAGCCTTTAAATACAGTACATAAAAGTACTTACACCTGACTTAGGTGATAGCCCATCGGAAAATAAATATTTGCAGCAAACCATCAATCCAGCTCATCTTCTCTTCAACTAAGGTGATGTTAACATGAATTCACATAATCTTCTTTTCAACTAATGTGATATTAACAAGCATTCATGTACTCTAATTCTCTTCAAGTAACGTGATGTTAACGAGCATTCACTTCCACTTGTATCGATCCTCTTCGGGTCTCTTCTGTCTGTTTCTTCAATTAAATAAGCATTTTGTTTTTCGGACCTACTTTCTTTATATATTTCTGTAAATATCAATCTGGTAAAAATAATGGCAACTCCCAGGAAATACAATTGTCCACTCCTCACTGATATTCTTCTTCACCAGGCTGCAGCTGAAGCAAACAGTAGTTTACCACACACAAAGTTAAAGGCACTCCAGAGACTACTGTACTGTAGCATGAACCTCCTAACTTGATGGACACAGCATCAGGGAACTGGCTATGCAAAACCCTTAGCACAATGATGCAGATGTCTGCACACTTTTAGACATCAAGATTGAAGTACTGTGACTGAATTCTGTCAGAGAGTTAGTCTGACCTGTTGAAGCATGACACTGACCTTTGACCCCAATTGCAGCTTGCAGTTCTAGCAACAGACGAGAATTAGTTGCATGAATGCATCTTACAATCACACTGATCATCACTGCTGAATAACACAGAATAACATCAAGCACAATCACACTGACAAATTAGGAGAAAGCAGCAAATGACAACCAACCTAGACAAAGGCATTTAAGTGGAAACAATCACTGCAAGTTTAAAACAATAGATGTCTCTGCTAGACTGGAAGTGTAGAGGTGGGCACAATAGACGATGGCCGTACAAATTGTAACAGTAAAGCACAGTACAGCATGGTAATACTGTACGTATACCACCAAAGAAATGGTAATTACTGTGATTGAAGAGAATAAATTACAATAAAGTTATCAGTATCACATTGCATTTTTGTCAGTGCTTCTTCTCAGACAATATCCATTGGGGTCAAATTAATTAACAAAGAGAAAAACTGACTAGTCAAGAGGCACATAATATTATGCATCTATGCCAAGAACATCAGTGTGTCAAATTGACTGGTCAGTGCATAAAAATCATGTCAAAAAAGCTTATTTCAAGGCTTCAAGCAAAATGTGAAAGGGACACCAATCGTAATAAAAAAAAAAAGGTAACGTTGTAGGGTGAGGTACAGTACTGCTGACGTTATGTATATTTAAAGCAAATTTGTTTTCAAATTTCACATGTTCTACTTGCGTATCAAATTAGAACTGCTTTGCAGGTCTACTGTCTCATTTTACTTTTTTGTACCTGCTTGAAAGAGAAGATTCTTCTCTTACCAGATAAAGATTTCTGAAAATCCATGTGTAAGTATTGAACACCAACCACATAAAAACCAATGACATGGAACAAATCAACCTCCTGAACTGTTACGTTTCAGTACCTATGTTAAATATGTAAGATTTAACAACATTCTCATAAATAATCCCCCTCCACACTGCCTGTACCTGATTCAAAAGTTGTAAACACTTTTAAGATCTCTGCACCATAAATTTTCTTTGTCTCTCTCTTGTGAAGTTTGTAATACACAAGGTGCTTCATTTGTAGAGTTAACTAACACACACTTATTCACTAAAATGCAAATGCACATATCAAATGTCAACTGATGCTTTCCACTCAAATACTGTGCAGTGAAATAAATTTCTGTGGTTATACACAGTTGAGCATAACGCAGAAGTTGCAGGTAGAGTGAGAACACCCTTACCACTGACTACTGAGCGAGACAAATTTATACTTCCAAGCAGCACACAGTAAACTGCAGTACATTTACCACACAGAGAAAAATAAAATCACATACAAAATAATCCTCGGGTCAAATTACCCATGCCATTTTATCTGTTTCAGAACAATTTAGTTGAATATACTATCATCATTAAAATTTGTTTTAGAACAGTTGCTCATGAACCTTCTCCAGTGCTTGTCCCCTGACATGCCAAGGCACTGTACACATAATATGCAACGTACAGCATAAATACCACACTGAACGACATGAGCAGCAAATACAACTCTAAGTTCCAATTTCCTGACAATGAAGTTAATTTCCTGCAGTGCACTTGAACCATAGTCACAAACCCACTCAAAGACTTCACCAAAGAGAGCTGCTCAGTTTGCCAGAGTCGTTAGACAGAGAATGTAAAATTATTGAAAGAAACGAGCAGTTGGGGAGTTTTACGAGTTTATCATTGATCAGCAGAGGATGTGGAGAGAAATTAAGTCTAAAGTGATGGTATTGGGCAAATGAGTTTTGCTGGTTGATTGAATCGTCATGATACGTGTTAAAGGGATTTACGACATAAATGGCTGTGACAAAATATCTATCTATACTTTCATTCTGCATTTTCGTTTGATGTGTGTAAGTACCGAACTTTTTGTGCCGTCACAGAATCTGCCAGGAATACTAGGAAGGAATGATTTCTCAGGGTCCTCCAGATTTGTGAAGAAACTTACGAAACTTTCTGTCCAGTTTCCATGTAATTAAGCTGTTTGTTGCAAATGTACGCTGAGCTGCCAAAATGCTTATTGCAAGTCTGACGAAGTACCATTCTGCGATAATGTTGCACCTTTCACTACTGTACCAAGTTAATGATGATTGTGAACCTTTCACACTGCCTTGTTGCCCCCCCCCCTGAATATTATCCATCTGGAATAGCACCTCTTAATGTAATTACCGTCCAACAAAGCATGGCTGGTTGATTTTCCTTGACTTAGTCACTTGCTTCACCCCTTTCATGTCAATCTTTTAATGAGAGGTGCGATACCGTTGTTGGGCACAGTTTACTGTGACCTGTTAAACAAATAACAGTCAATTCATTTTAAGACATAAAAGTGTGCAAATTTAATTGACTTTGCAGGCAAATGACCTTCAAAGCTGAGACCTGTAGTTTTAATTGAGGAAGCAATATGGCAACAGGTAGTATAAGAAAAAGATGCATTTTCTGTAGTCCTAAGCATGGCAACAGACTAGGTATGTGCTTTTATATCTACAGTACTGCTTAAAAATGTATCAGCCAGTAGCATTACACATCCATGAAATGAAACCAATGTTGCCATAGAAATGAGTGTAAAATGGAGTGGAGTGCTGTAAATGTGTAGTCCTAAGCATGATACCAACACCAGGAGGAAAGTTCCTTCTGTGCTATGAAAAACATCCACATCACCAAGGATATAGCTAGCTTTTTGTGAGTGGTGGTTATATTTTCTGAAGTGGTGGTTGTTGAAATTGCTCATCCTTATATTTTAATATCATTTTACTTTTGTCTTGGACNNGTGGTCGGCAATTGTGAGTGCCGGTTAGAGCCGACCACTGCCAACCACCATGGTTTTTCATCCATTTCTTTGGGGAGAGGAGCCATGGCAGAATGTGTAGCATGGCATCATCTGTAGCACGGCATCATCTGTACTGTGTGCATGATCAGTTTGAAAAGTGAACGTTCAGTGAACTTCATTGAAATAAGGTGAACAAATACCAATTAAGCGATGTACCTTCCTGCTTGACTGCGAGAGTCTCAAATGTTGCCATGTGACAGGAAATTATTGTTCAAAATGGAACCTCTTCAGTTTACTCTTCTCTCTTTATTTCCTTGTAATGTGCACAAAACTTCAACTTCCTGGAACTTTTCCTGTCACTTTTCAATTGTTTACAATATATTTCTTTTTTCTCTTTATCGTTTTTTTCTTTATTGGGGGTAATTTACACTAACACCTATATACACTGTTGTGCCACCTTTGGTAACAAAGAAGGGAACAAACAAGAAGACAATATTTTAGAGGAAGTTTAAGTAACTTTTTAGACTTTCTACCAAATGTTAATTAGAGTGTTAGACAGTTAAAAACAAGGAATACACATTAAACAATGTGTACAAACTACAAAAGGAAGACAGGCTGTTATATAAAAAAAAGTTTACAAAGACAGTTTTATTAAAGAAGACTGAGCATTTGTCAGTACTTAGAAACATGCCTTCAAGGGGACTAGTCACTGAAGGAAATTGACATTTCATAAAATACAGGAATACTTTTTCTTTCTTTGTTGGTGAAAATCATAGCAAGTTCAGTTTAGGAATTATAAACATTTCACAAATTATTTCAAGGTGGTGCATTTAATACTGTAATGGGTAATTTGTGATGTCACCCACATTCTACGTGAACATCCTTTGCATTTCTTTATACAATCCTGACCGTCTGACAAGGAACATTACAATAGATTAAGAGATGTGACCGTAATTTCCACAAAACTACAACTTGCTGCTTTAAAATGACAGTTTAGTCTTTCTGTTGAAGTTTAATAACTTTTCTGTTACTACACCACAACAATTGCCCTGAGTAAATGTTACCCTCCAGATCTTACATACTGTGTGCAGGTCATAGTCGTTGTAGGATGCATACTCAAGGACGTGCCGATGGCAGGTGGGGCCAGGTGGTATAGTACCAGATGGTGCCAATTGGTACAGGGTTTACTTTCTGAGCTAAGCAGTGGCGGTATATCGATA
>VJOZ01062149.1:0-23419 GCA_009801055.1 Stichopus horrens
TTTTCGAGGCATAAATTTGCTTCTCATCCAATGTTTGCAGCCCCCCTCCCCCACTCAAAATCATGTTGCTTCGTCACTGACCTCGTCTCTTCCCCGTCCTACGTACTTGTGTATTAAACACATTTGCATAGTAGCATATACATACTCGAGTTCATCATTTTCCACGCGACACAAGTCAATCCAATATCCATTATCGTAGTCAGCAAAACTAAAACTGATTGAAATATTTGAAACAATGTAAGCGGTTCTTAAATGTAGAGACATTTTTTGACTGCGGGCACTTCAAGCCCACATTTCAAGGAAATGATGGTAGCAGAAGTAATGATTTGGTCAAAAAGACTTGAGATTGTGAAGAAGTAAAACGAATATCCAATCATTTGATGCCTTATGACATCATAGATTTTCCAAAATGCAATGTAACACTAAGAAATGGAAATTTGTTCGGAGGCCACAACTTCCAAGCAGAACATGCTATNNCCCTTTAAATATACGTCTCGCAAATACTAGTTCTGGAGATTCCATTGCGCACAAACAACTGTACACAGATTCATCGACTTAAAACCCAAAACAAAAGTAAACAAAACAGCTTTCACTCACCGAACGAAGTTGTGTTTGTATTTGTTGTAACTGCCCAGAGCAACCATTGTCCCAAGACCAAGACTGTAGGAGAAAAAGATTTGGGTAGCGGCATCCAGCCACACCTGTCAAAAGACAATAAAAACACGTTTACATTTGTTTTTGACTTTCCAAGTAATATTTTTTCGTCTGATATTTCCTTTGTTATGTTTTTTATTTTCTCCTATGTAATTACCTCTTTTCAGACGGATCACACCAAAAGACAAAGAAGCAATAAGTGAGGCACCCGGAATACCGATTCTGAAACACGAAATTTATTTCATCATTAAATAAAGAAAAAACTAGAGTTGTGAAATTAATAGGAAAGGAATGTCATGCTACGAGAATATATCACACAAATCGTGACACGGCAGGTAAAGAGAGATATCGCTCTCTCTTAACCACTGAGAAAACTGATCGCAATCGTTCAATCACAGTATATACTCAACACAAGAGATGGTATAGTGGGTAGTAACTGGGAGTGGTCGGTGGAAAGGGGTTTATTTTTTTTTTCNNGGGGGGGGGGCGGATGCATCTCGGCAACGTGTGTCAAGTGACTCTGGATTGGCTAAGTGCACTCTTCTCCGAGGAAATATCATCTGACGCCGAGTCAGGTCTATAAAACACCACCCTATGATACTTACTCTACAGGCAACAGCTTCACATAGGTGAGCCATTGCACACTCGTCTCCGCTCAACAACCCAAACTCCATCATCTTCTAATTATCCCCTTAAATTAATTTTCAGTGACCCGTGGCATGCATCCTCCATTTGCCAAGTAATGTTTGACGTCTCCCCTTGCATAAAACATTCATTTTAAGTGTTAAAACCAAATCATAACTTTTGTCGAGGCATTTTTGACCCCATTTTCTGATAATTAACGAGTGGTATAAGCTGTTCCTTTTTGTTATGTGCCATCGAATTTCTGTGGTCCAAATCGCTCTGTCCAACAATTTGTAAATTTTAATTTTATCGGCGAGTTGGATGTTTAGACTTTGGGTTCTTCGGAGATAATCTACATATTATCAGATACTCAGATAAGATATTTAAGGACACTTTATCACAGAAATCTCAAATATCAATACAAAAGGAAATGTCACACGGTGCACCTAGTGAACCTAGAAATCCTCTTCGTGTGTGCTAATTTCCATGCACAATATGCATGGGTACTGTCATAAGGAAGAATGCCAAAATACTGACCGTGACGACGGCCATGGTCACCTGCTCGTACAAGTGCCGATATAATCTTGGAAGTCAGAGGGCATTTCGGGTTAGTCTGACTATCTCAGAGGAATGAAGTTATCACTGAGAATCGGCACGGGATTCCCACGTTCGCGGATCTAGTAAGTTTTACTGCTGTGCGCTAAACCACCTACGGTATACCACAGCAAAGGCTAATCAGTTGATAAAAATCGCTATACCTCCGTCCTTTCTCCAACATTTTCAATTTTCCAACAAATTTCAACACTTTGTTGGCTCAAATGAAAGGAAATGTAGAAGATAATACAAGCAGAAAATGGAAAAAAAAACATACACGGAAGTTTTAGTTAATTAGCTACTTTGCAAACTGAATGAACTCCAAATTAGTAAAAACGATTGAATTAGAAATTCCAAACTTTGCTCTCTCTCTATTGGTGTTAAAGGTTCCTGTAAGAACATTTTGTTTTTTTTTCTTCAAAAATGTCTCAAAATTTATTAAAGTGATTGCATGTGTACTGAAAAACCATAAGGGCAAGATTATGTTTGATCTTAACTTTTTCTTTACACTTAAATGTACACGCGAGGTTGCACATGGACGGACTAAATCTTTCAATGAAGAAAAATGATATCGTAACTTCTTTGAAAAGCAACGGGGTTGGCATGACAACAGTGAAAAAACAGAAATCATGTTTGAAAATTAACGGTTCTTACTATAAGCGCCAACATAATGAATCTGCAACAGTGCAGGTTTCACTGGTGTATCAAAAACATACTACTCAAGAGGTCGACCCCAAGTCCCCAGAGTGTACAACAATCGGTCGTTTACTATCTATCGTACGGGCTCGCACGTGTAACACATTAGGCGGAAAACCTCGCGAAGAGAGCCTAGCGTTTCACACGTTGAACGCACAGTCGCGCCAATCACAGCGTGTAGGTGGTACACCCGGCGACAAACTGATTACACCCCCAAATGGGATCGTGACCCCCAAGTTTGACAAAACCACGATGTGTGGGCCTACCTGGAAAGCATTAACCTTGATTGCGCTCACATTGTCGTGCTTGTACACTAATATCGATCCACGTGGGTGAAAACAAACTATAAAATGCATCAAACATTGACATCGGTCATCAACGATATAACTTGCCATTATAGCACGGTTTGAATCGATCAGAATTGTTCCTACTGTTCTGTAGAATGTACCGCACTTATACTGTAACTTCTATATGTCTGTCGCACATTGCATTGATCATGAAGAATCCATATTCCATAGTCGTTGAGAGATTAATACCCGCCATAATGATCAAGTGGTACGGTAAGTACAACATTCACTACAAAACATCCACTCACCAAACCAAAATAACCTCCTCGAGAGACCCACATATTTATAATTATCTTTTAAGCGCTAATAATTAAACATGACACCATTCAAACACATCACGTTCATTACGAAAGTGCAAACAGACTGCATGATGTACAGTGCATATCGGTTTTCACTTAAAAATTCCATTCAGCTCCTCATTGCGCTTATCATAACTGATATTTGATAATCAAATGCACATAATTAGCCAAAGCAATAACTTTCGCACCGGTCATTGGAGAAGTCTGCTCCATATATAAAAGAAGCGGAGTGTACCAGTATGTGTGATGCCAAAATTCCATTAAATTCACTCTGTTTTTAAGCTGCAGCTGATATATTGAATATATTTAAGCACACACTATGAAACACACTTTGGGGTGCGTCATTTTATGATACGCATAGGCATCCAACAAACGTTTGATCATAGCTATGCAGGTCAGATTTAGCTCAGTTGTGAGTAACTTCAACCAGAGTTCGTAACTTCTACGTGTTGTTTGCACTTCTATACTTAGTTTTAGTTTATGTAGAAAGGAACTGACGGGGATGTCGAGTCCCTTTCAACCATCGTACTAAGAGGAGATCTAGGAGTTTAGGGAGTTTGAATTCAAAATTTTAAGTCTGTTGCACATAAGCAAACTAAACAAATTGCATCATTACAATGATAGATCCTTCTCTTCCATCTGAAATTATATTCAAAATGACACGTTACCAACAGAGTGATCGACCTACAACTGCAGAGATACACACATTTTGGATTATATTCTCTCCAACGTATACATCGCCTTAACTTCTTTGCCTTTACAAGCAATCGCCATGGTGCCCGGAGGGTTTCTCCCTCCCCCCAAAAAAGATTCCCAACAGGAATGGCAGAAGTATCCGTCGAGGCATTTGTCCTATCTTCTCTTCAATTGAGACCATTCTCTGACACCAGAAGCAATCGCTGAAATGTCAATGTTGCCAACAAAGCGCTGCATCTAGACACGCAGAGGAATCCGCAGTTGTAACTGATGTATCTACCCTTCACTTAAGACCCTTCTTTTCTACCAGAAACAACAGATGAAATGCCAACGCTCGTCAATAGATTGTTCCACCTTAACCAACAGAAGAACCCAGAGTTGCATCCGGATGTATCTCTTCTTTACTTTAGACCCTTCTCTTCTTCCAACTTTGAGCAATCGCCGTCAGTTTTCGCTAAAAGAGTTCCACCTTAACCAGTAGAAGAAAACTGAAGTTGCGCATGAGCAGTGCCGATGATCACTCCAAGAAGTGCTCCACCTTAGACCAGCAAAATGATCGACAGTTGCACGTAATCTTCTCTTCACTTGAGGACCTTCTCTTACGCCATCTTGAAGCAATTGCCATCAGGATTCGCCAAGAAAGTGCTCCACCTTGACCAGCAGACGAACACGTTGTATCTTTGTCTCCTCTTCACGAGTGTCAATCTCTCAATCAAGAACGATCTTCAAAATGAAAGGTTTCACTCCTAAGGTGCAAAATACTCAACGACGTTACACAGGAGTAGCCGCAGCTGCATTCCGTTTTTCTTCTCTTCAAAGTGTACATCCTCTCAACTTAAGGCTTCAGTCTTCGTAGCGACTAGCATGTACAGAATGTTGGTTCATACGGTCGGTCTAGGAGCATCTTAGCCATCAATTCCAACTTTCCCCACGATCTTCATGCTTAGAACCGAACCATGCAAGCCTATGGAGAAACTGCGTTTGTTCTTTCTCGTTTCGGCAATTTCTCGACTTTCCGTGGGTTGCAGGTACGTGGCTGCATTCGCACTGCAGCACTTCTGCGTCTGGATATTTTCCGCATTGCTTGGGACTGCGACATCGTGATTAGTTCATCAAATCGGCGTAGTGACCCCTTTCGGATAACTATGAGACAGCGATGTCAATTATCAAGCATACTAACAGGTAGTGCATATGTCACGTTCAACACGACATAACAATGTCTCCTCAATTATAGTCAAACCAAAGGCGTTGCGTGGCGTTGTCTGCACGTTTGTTGTTCTTAAACGTATATCGATAGTGCCACCCTCCTGGTAACGCGCACCTTTCAGATTGTGCCCAGAGATATTGCACATTCAGAAAATCGAAAAAGACTGAGCTCGCACCGGTGATGGCTGCAGTGGGTAATTCCCTCAACGTCGACAATTCCCTCAATTATCAGTCTAGACCATCCTAAAGATCCCTTCCTATTATCCATATTCCTTTTACAAGTGAGCGTTCCAGAAACATGTTTCAGAGGTCTCTTACAAGTTAGAATCCGTCGGTTGGCTTCTTGTCATCAAAGTCATAAATCTACTTCAATCGTGAGATGTTCCTCTTCGGCCTACATAGACCTACTTCATTAACAATATACTTAACGCAATCATGTTCTAGTTCATGAATGTCTAATTGATTTTTAATCCTTTTGTTCGTGGAATGTCGAAATCTTCGATACTTCTTCAAAGGCAGCATTTTTGACGAAGGTTTCTTCTCATTCGTCCAGACACTCGGTGCAACTCTCATTCAAACACAACAAACTGATCAACACAAAGACAGAAAAAGTTCAATAACTAAAAAAAAAAAAGATCATCGTGTGACCTGTAATACTTCTTCATAAAGACGTAACTGAAAGAGAGATCCTGAACCGGTCATGTTACTTTCGAATTGTTTGACAAGAATTTGCTGAGGCCTGTTTACATTCTCTGTATAACTTACATGAAATGGTATGTCCTTTACATTGGCAAATATAATTAGTACAAACTAATTGTAGAAGATGTCATTAATACAGTGTAGACAGGTTCTTACGAACAAAACCTTGAAAGTTAGAGTTAAACTTCAATCACTTCTACATTACAGGAAGATAAAATTAGAACAAGTTAAACAAAATTAGAACATGAACGACATAAGATACTTTTTAATGACAAAAAGACGTACCAAAGTGCTTACCTCATGTTCTTAATCTCATGCAGTTAAGTATTCACCTTTCTCTGTCTGCTTCCATTGCTTTCTTCTTTTTCTTCTTCGTTTTGTAAGGCTTCATCTTCTTGAACTTCAACACGTCGACGCGATCCAAAGATGAGCTCACGTGATTTCTTTCTTCTGCTGTGCTATCCAATTTCCCCGCTGTAACTGACATATGATCTCGCGGTAGAGGATTTTGCGCATTCTGCATACATTCGAATTGCATATCAGAGATGGTTTCTTGTTAGCTCTTCACCCGGCTGTCCGTGTTCTCGCGTTGTGTTCCTCCCTTTGACGCATTCATATATCATCATCCTTCAATGTTGACAGTTGAATCTTCCACCCCCGGCTCATAAGCACTAATGGCAGCATTCTCCCACAAGACGCAGCTCTGTCTCTTTCCGCTCTCACTCTCTCTTCTGTTCAAGGTTCCATCATCGTTAAACATTAGAATCGTCGGAAGATGATTTCGAAAATTACCATGGAAAAAAAAAGTGTGTGATTGATCTTTGTCAAGGGAGGATGAGGGTCGAACCTCTTCTTCATCTTCTTTCAAAAACTCATGCCGGTATCCCATCGTGCAATGTCATCGTCGACCCATCGTTTCAAGCCAGACGTTCTTCGACGAACTTCGCCCATCAACGGTGAGAGGATGTAACCATGACTACTTTACTTATGACGATACTGTTTAAAAAAAACAGGCTAATGTTCTTAAGCAAACTTACATGGAAGAAAACATAATGGAAACCTTTTGTTTGGTGATGTCGGTCAATCCACCGCTGATTTCAAGACATATCAGCGTCTCACCTATTGTCACATATTTCATGGATGGGCTTTCGTCGCCACTGGCCACATTATTTTAAACTCATGGAGATCATGGAGGAGCCAAGATTCTTACATCAAAAAATGAAAGAAGATGCTACTCTGAGGAGTGAGGACATTTTAAATTACGACCAGACTCGAGAAAGTACAGGGTAGACAGTAACTAGAGACAGCAGACTATTGAGGGGTTATCACACACATCAGCCTTCTTTGTGGGCCTATAATTGAAAAAAAAACATCAACTTTGTGGTCGTTCTGTTGGATGAAATATAACGACCTTAACTAACCAGAAACGCAAAACCAATGCTCTTTAAGTTATGTTTAGCAGTAAAAGTTCCATCTGGGTAAAATCAAAGTCAATCAAAGACAAGTATATGCCACGAAATTCTGTGTGGTCAAAATACCATCGAATATTCAATAAACTGCTTTAAAGGTGAATATAGAACATATTCATAGCTCTGTACGTTCCTTCTGCACTGTTTGTCTTCCTTTTTTTTTGTCCCCAATAACTCTCGATCTGTCATCATCGGGTGATTGCTGACGTAACGTGTAAAATCTCTCTGATATTACAAGTGATTGCAGTGACCCATACAAGTAGTATGTAGTTGGAAGCCGAGGTGCTTAAGGACTGGTCTTTGATAATAAAAGACGAGGTGGGTGATATTTTTTTTTCTGTTGCTGGCTGCATGGTGATGCATCCACATATCATTTTAACATGTTAGGATATAAAAGCTGGCTACTATAGCGAGATCAATTTTTTGCCGGTATGCAAGTCACCCGTCGACAGCAGGATGCTGGCTAGCACCCACGTGACGACCTGTGAGCGAAAATGTGAGTAGAAAAAAACAAATTGGAGATGTACAGCAGAAATGGCATACACTCTCGAGATACTACAAAAGGTGAAACCTTCCCTCCTACGACCAGTTTAACTTAGCAGTTCGAGAGAAGAGTGTGACAATACATAAAACTACATCTACTTGCCAAAATAAATCTCTCCGTAGTATCTTTCGTTTCTTTTTCTTGTGATTTGGGCGAACAAACATCCAATTTCAGATTTAACAAACATAAAAAATAACGACCATGTAGCCCATTTTTTTTGTGTGTGTTTGTTCACTTGAGACGGACAAAAGAACAAACAAACGGTTACCCTCTTTGACACGATACTGTTGACCAGACAGAAACTGCTCACGTTTGAACAACTTAATCAAAAATAAATCAAAAAGAAAATAAAGCAGGGCGCCCCATGCGTTCATAGTCACGGAGGGAACTCAGTCGCGGCGGATTCAGAGAGTAAAAGTGACGAAAGAATCAGCATCGTAATAAGCAGTCAGACGATGCAAATTTCTGACAGATAGGAAAATTTAATTGTACTTATGGTGTAAAAGCAGGAAAATCATGGGCATGCGGGCTGACCATTTCAGAGAGAATGATTTGATAACGGAAGAGGGGGAGAGAAATACATGTGAGACACAATTCAAGTCAAAGATGATTTCGCTCGCTGTTTGACTGACGCGCACGCATGTCACTTTGATATTATAATTTATCAGTTTTAATGCATGAACCTATCAGTCCTCCGGGAAGATATGTCGTCATATACCATCAAGGCTGTAGGAATCAAGGGGGATGGTGTTTCATTCAAACGTGCTACACTCGTACTATAATCTATGATGAATCAAATATCTATGTATTCCACCGAAGATCGTATGCAGAGTTCAACTTCTTTCACTTAATTGAAAAACACGTCAAAACCACGTTGAATTAATTTAAAGGTAGGCTGCTCTCTTTAACAATTACCTGAGAAAGTCAAGTTATCCCATCACCACCCTCGCCCCCGTCCCCTCGAACGAAAAGAAATAAAAGCGGCAGCAACGGAAAAGTTCAATTAAACAAAATGTCTTTAAACTTTCAACACCGAACAATTATTAATAATCATTAAAATCTAACTCAAGATAAATCAAGACGAGGAAGGAAAGACTACACAGGATAAAGAGGGGAGGAAACCACAACACGAGGGCTTTTTCAGATGAAGGTTCCTCGGATTGCATCCGGGAATACTTTTTTTCGTGGCTATTGAACCAGCATAACTCACCTGACTTTCTGATAGTTTTGAGATGTCTGGTTTCAAGTAGAAGACAATTCCTTCCACGGCATTATCTAGCGTCACCGCCCTCACCAGTAGTATGGTCAGTAGTACATAGGGAAATGGCGCGGTGAAATAGACGACCTGAAAATAATTATGCAAAATGTTACACATTGAGAGACACTTCCCTGTGCTTGTTTTGTTTCTATTGGGAATTACAAAAAAAAAACAGTATAACGTGGCATGAAAAAATAGATTCCAATTAAAACGGTATCACCCTCCTAAGTGCACTTCACCGGTACCGTGTGTTATATACAAACAAACGATTCTTAAAGCAGCGAAGTATAATATTTAGATTTGGGGTATGCTAAATTAGGTCGAGACCTCCACCCTCCTAGCACACAGGATGGCACAATAAGAAGGAGGCTCTAGGGGCATATTAGTCCCGGTGGCGGCCAAGGCGATGTTAAAGGTTACCGGCACTCCTGACACAGTAGATGGGAGTACAGCTGTTGTGCTGAAATAGGTAAGCGAAGGGAGCGTACACTTCGTATTCTCGCTAACGACTTACACTGACCGGAACTGCAAGCGCATCTTTAACTTTTACTGATCTACCGATGATGTTACTTTATGGTCTGTCTCTTCAGTATGGGTACGAGGCTTATCTCAGATAGGTGGTACACTAACATAGCAGATACTTGTTTGAAAATGGAAGAAATGCCAAGCCTGCTAAATCTCTGTAAGGACTATTAGCCCACAAACTCATCACCACCCCTCCCCTTACCGCTTTGGGAGCTGCACCGCCACACACACGCACGAACACACACACAGTCAAATTTGTTCTGATGTGGTACATCAAGCAAACAAATTCTAGATCATGAAGTTGCGGTGTCTCTTCCATATAGGATATTCACAGTTAACATACTTCTTTGATATATACTTTAATTCAAGACATATTCTAATGTAGTCTACTCGCGTAGCTATAAAATTCAATCATGTTTGCTCATGAATCTCAATGTAAACTTCATAAAAATACATTTTATCATACAAATACACATTTTATCGTCATATACGATCTGGTGCACCATGGCACCAGTTCGATATCTAGCCACTCAAGAACAAATTTGAGGAATAGGCCAGACTTAACAGAAAATAAACTAACGCTGTTATAAGTTTACTCTGTATTCTATCAATGTCCTTTTGAATAAGTAATATATCCTTAAAAGGGCACGTAATGTGGTATATCATAAATACTGTGTTGACTTTACTGTAACGTGTGATAGGATACGACGGTACTTATTTAAAAGTATATATGTAGCCTATATTATGAACAAAATTATACAATGACGAATGAGGTTGTAGAATATCACCTCAATCTTTGTACAAAACACAAAGGAAGTTGTCCCTCCCCGCCCCCACTCCCCTTACACAAGCAACCACCAAACGGCAGGCCTGCTGATGGTTCTAGTCACTCACGAATACAATAAAATGGACATTGCAAACTAATTGTGAAGAGATTTCTTTAACATTCCGAAACTAGCAAGATTAACATAGCAATTTTTTTGTTTTCAGTTGATAAAGTATCGTACCCAGGTACTAAGGAAGGCGACTTTGTTCCCTTCCTAGTCCTAGTCACTCATCAACATACCACTGCAGGCCAACAAAACGTCATTTTTACGTTTTCATTGCGATGGTAGAATGATAAACCACCAGGGACTGTATAGTTTGCTTCAATTTGGCAATTTAATTGGTGGGACAAGTTAGTTAAGTCCTCTCAATCGAGTGGAGTGGGCATGATGATGTTATGTTAATGTGTTAAAGTTACATTGAAAGGAGCACGAAAGCGATAGAAACACTGACAAAAGGATCCGACATGTGAATTAGCAACCAATGAAAAACATTCTTTTCTTTATTTCCTACCTTTTTCTCCATGGATAGTCTGCCATTCATCATGTCTCATGCTATCCATAGATCTATTTCAATTTAATTAACTCTTAAATATTTAATTGAGAGAAACTATTCACTACGGCCTTCCTTTTACATGCATGTGAAACTTGAGAGGAAAGAACAACTGAAAATAAAATAGAAAATTAGAGACATGAAATGGAACTGTCACCTACATCATCTTCATGAGCAGATAATTTGTAACATTAAACACCGCAACTAACTTCAATTATCATTCAAAGCTTCATAAGATTATACACTAACATAAAGATCAGTCGCCGGTGTATGGAGAGTACGTGGTAACATTCTTTAGTCGTTGGTTTGTCTTTCCTTAAGTCGTCCCTGCAATCCTTTCTGCCTATATGCAAAACGAATGTGGCTGACAGGCATTAAAGCAGTACTTCAGGGTTTGTTGCTTCTGAACCACTCTTCTGGACGACATTTACACATTTTCATTTTTTTTTAGATCGCAAATAACAACATTAATGGAGAATTAAGATCCTCACTGTGCTCGTTTTGAATATAGTTGCCGAACATTCTCTCATAAGTGGTATTGGTACCACCAATCGTATACGATGCAGATACTGCGGGGAAATGTTTACTTTGGTCATTTTCCATACTTAAGATGATAATCAGTGACATTTGTTGCAAATGTCACACACATTGTATATATGGTAGCGAGATGAGTAGGTTATTAAAACGATATTGGTAAACACTTACTCCCGTTTTACGTTGCATGATGGCACGTAGGCTCTTTCAACATACGTATAAATATAATCATCTTATGCTAATAAAAAAAAAAAACTGTAAATAATCTGGCGTTGTAGATCTCACCTTTCCGGAGCTCTTTACACCTTTGCAGATACAGAGGTAGACTAAAACCCACGAAGCTATCAGGCAGAGAGTCAGCTGCCAGTTAATGCCTCCGAGATCATCAATACCAGACGATAAATGGATCTGCAGAATTTTTCTCCTGTGTGGAAAATGACACACTAGGGTTACAAACAAAAGCGAATGTGTTTACTGTTAGTCCAGTAACGCATTTAAAATACTAGCAGTAACAATCGGCTACGACTGTTATTTCCTACTTGGGAATTACGGTCACGACTTTTCGGTTCTGTTAGCGATATAAATATAGGATATTCAGATTACATGTATAGTTACTCTTCGCTGGAAGACTGGTGTGCTTCGCATGGTTTCCCAAAACCTTCTTTACTACATACATCTTTTTTCTTTTCTTTTTTTTTGTTATTCTGCGATATTGCTCATAAAGAACTAAATAAGATAAAGAAGAAGAAGAAGAAACATCGTTTGGTGCCCCAAACCTTGCCGGACTGGACTCTCATGTCGAGACCATTATACAGGAGTAACCACCGAGGACCACATGCTAATAAAACAGAACTCCACGGTGGACACTTTAAATAACAACTGTGTTTTCGCAACTACTATTTTTGCATACTGACTGTAGTATTTTCGGGGAGTGTGGCCCTTCTGTCTTTCTATTTCATTTGAGGTACATTTTGAAATCTTACAGTGAAATTAAATATCTTACATATGATTACACACACGAAGTGTGTGGCCCTTTAAACTATTTTTCCCGAAATAGTAACCTTCGGCGTTCACGAACCTTACATGTGATCCGAATTTGATCAGTGTGGGGTAGTTTCGGTCATTTTGGGGGGTGGGGAGGGGGTGAGTGCCGGGTGGAAACACCTGGGCACATGGATAAATCCCTGTTCTTCTAAAATCGTCGATTCGTACAGTTACTTTCTTGAGGAAAACGCCACTGGGCACAATTCGTGTTTTAATATTGTGAAGTGATGATGAACGTGTGAAAACGTCATACCACGTGTAAAGGTTACATTACCGAAACTGTCGGTAATACACAATGTGCTGCACAAGGTCGTTGCATTGCATTTCACAGTTTTTCATATTTTCACGATTTTTCCCAACGAATCACCTTGATCAGTGCGCTGCTAGAATACATAACAACTCATCCAACAACTCAGCCTCATCAAACACATCCTGAACAATACAGACACCTACGACCGACAACAATAGGGACCATCCTGCACTAAAGCAATATATCACGGTAGGCCGGTGTTACATTGTGGCTCTATTACGAAGGACATATATACTGTTGTCAAGGATAAGCCAAGAGAAATATTAAGTGTACCGCAATCAATATAATGACAAGCAAACTGCGGTGAATCTAATGTAATAATGTACCGTATAGGACATGTATACATGTGACTGAAGAGGCAGGTGACGCTGAATATTCATGTGCGGCACTCAAAATGGAACAATAGGTCTACATGGTGTGTAGATACAAATAAAAAAAAATGTAATAAAAAATAAAATATATAAAAATACAATGCAAAACAATAAAGGGATTGGTAATTTGTCAGTGAGGCCAGCATAGTCTATGACTGGGAGGGCACATATTGTCGTATGTCTTTAATATGATACATCAGGGACGTGTCCATTTTCGTAAGCAAGGGTGGTAGTGGGGGGGGTTGGTCAGAGAACTATCTAAGCGCAGCGCCACCATCACTGGCCCCTAGTCGCACAAGAATATTGTTGGCTTTACCACCCCCCCAGACGGCCGGAACTGGCACTTTCGACGTGACGTCAGCGGCATGTCTTCAGCCTTGAAATAGG
Organism: Stichopus horrens; assembly: GCA_009801055.1. NCBI lineage: Eukaryota > Metazoa > Echinodermata > Holothuroidea > Aspidochirotida > Stichopodidae > Stichopus > Stichopus horrens. The sequence continues at coordinate 13,635 of VJOZ01062149.1, forward strand.
TATCTCATGTCTGCAATTTCTCAATTAACGAAAAAAAAGAACATCAATGCATGAAAAAATGACAATGATTTGGATTGCCTTTATCTAGGATAAGTCCACCCACTACATCGCGTTCGCTCTTTTGAAGGCCGTACGTTAACCTCTGAAGAATTTGGAGAAAACACAAAAATCTTAAGGTCACCTGTACATATACCATCTACGCGGAGCGTCATGATCGTTGGATCGACGTGTACCGAAAAACGTTTTGACCGAAAACACCTCCAAAATCACCGGAAATGGCATTCCAAGCCCATTCTTTCTATTAAATTCATACCTCACCCACCCCTACGAATAAATGTACAATAGCTTACATCCGTTTTGAAGTAAATATATTTTGGGTTCAAAAATATGACGGAGTGGGGTGGGGGACATACGTGGCCCCTTGAGGTTCTCCTTCCAATGGTTGCATAATGAATGCACGATGTTTGCATGTTTGCATCGTAAATGCTAAATAAGGGGCACTAAGAGAAAGGCTGAACAGAAAAAAAATATGATCAGTCTTTTTCAACAGATACTTATTCGCCTTTGAGTGAGTAAAACCAGAAAACAAAAGTTTTGGATGATCGAAATTGGAAGTCACTTATCAGGTTATCGACACGAACTACCAGCAACGATATTAAATGCATACTTGGTCTGAATTGTATGGGTTGTTCTCTTGAGTGGGGAGATCTCGATGGTTTTTTACTGAAATTATGGACTACTGTGAACGTCAACTTTTTATACTTTTTACATATCGATTACAGAGGGTGCCAGTGGTGTATATGCTCAGATGACTATAAGGACGGATACGTCCATGACGGAAGTATTTGTGGGAAGTCTAGGAATAATAGGCAACCCTTGAGAGGAATTAACGCAACTAAATTTGGAGGCCGATCGGAATAAGACCGAACGAAAAATAAAAAGCTCACTGCCATCAAACCCCTCTTTACAGAGAATGCTTACCCGCGCTACTCTCACTCACCCCTAAGCGTACTGGAAACCCCACGGGCTCGCATTGTTCCACACCTGAAGTAACACATATAGACATGTGTAATGTCAACATAGGTAAAGTATAGTTACAGTAGAGTAACCATACCCTCCCTCGGTGAATCTGATGTTCGCGAACACGTATGTACCAACAAGGATTAATGAAGTGAAGCAGATACCCGTCAATCACCTCACTGCACTTTTCTAATTGATGTACAAAGTCACTGTCCAGTTTATAAGGCTATCAAGGTCATCGACTTGTTTTTCCCGGCGGCGGTGTATGTATTTATGCCACAGGAACATCTGGAAGGTACGGGCATGATTTTAGTCGTCGTTTATGTTTATTCAAATCCGTCAAAAGTACGGGGTGTACAGTTTAATGCTCAGTGCTGTTGCGGCCCTGGGTTTGTTTGATGTGCAGTTCATCCACCAAAAACGAAAACGAAAAAAAAAAAAAAAGCTGGATGGTATGCGGTCCTAATTTAGAACACAGCCTACAAGACCAATGACCTAGGTACACATACAAACTAAGCTTCCGGTCCTGAGATTCCATGTGGACATGATGGTGACAAGTTGACCCTCTCAAGATACTTTTACAGGAATTCTTCAATTTTTGATCCCTATTGGCATCAAATGACCTTTGACNNAGATCTGTCCAAATTTCCGTTCTTGAGATATTGCTTTTACTATGTGACCCCTGTTGACACCGAATGTCCTTTGAATTTCACCAACAACAATACGCCCTCTACCAATGTGGTACAACTACAGATATAAGACATATCCATGTTTCCCTTCTTAAGGTATGTGTTTGCAAGGTTGTTACTATCTGACCCCTTTTAGACCCCAGATAGTGACTTTTGACCTCCACAAGCAAATCCATGTTTGTCATAAGTTAAGAGGGTCCACAAACTTGTACCAAATATGAGACGAGTCCAAGCTTTATACTTCTTGAGGTATTGTTAGTACATGACAGGCATCTCAAACAAATACACACACTCATGCACACACACGTGTATAAGCATGACAAAACTTGATTACAATTTCATTGAAGCAAAAGACTATCGTATCCTTTAAATCCTTTTCCTATAAGAGTTACTCGAGTCAAGTGTATGTAACCGACATGTACCCAAAAGATGGTGCTTGACACCTTAAAATTAGAAATACTGAGTCACAGTCCCTAGAAATAGAGAAGATCCTCAAATCCAGGCTTCCTTCCGTGTATAATGTTTCTTATATCGTATTCACAATACACCTCTTCGTTCTGTCCTTCACTCAATCTATCTCCTAACTCTCACATCATTCATCGCATCATCCGTCTCGTATATAGGGCCTACGCTGCACATGATGTAACTGACTCCTATATACACTGTATATCTCGTATGCATGTCTCGCATGTAGTTCACGCCTCGTCGACGTACGGGAACTTAGCAGTATCCAATTTAAGGAAGTGTGGATTGTATTTACGTAATGTATCGGGTGTCGGTTAATTTGTCGATTACTTTTTTTCTTTTTAACAATACACGTGTGTCCGTTCATTAGAACATGATTTTTATGGACATCCACAATACACATATAGTGGAGGTGCCCTCTATCTATCAGCAGCGTGTTACCGATAGGAAAGGAATATGAACCCTGAATACATCTGTATAGTATGCTGTGAACAAGTCACATCATCAATTTAACGTGTCATCTACTTATACGATGTACATCAAAAAAATTCACTTGACAAAAATTCATCTGCCAAATTCCATCACACTAAATTTCAGCCCGATAAAAAAGCACAACGTATTCTCTGACACACAAAAAGAGACGACACCTACAACTTACTACATGAGCAACCGTTACGGACAAGAGCCGTTCAAATTAATGGTTTTGGATGACGCATCGATCTCCTCGTGGTCGTGTCATTTACACATAAATACATACGCACGCACACACACACACACGCACACACACAAAATATGATATCACAACATAGCAAACGATCATAAATATAAACGATCCTACTCCATCATATGATGTATAGTATATATAATCCACCAGCTCTGTAAACAGTGACCAAAGTTGGATAAATTCAGATCGTTACTGTTTACAGATCAAAGGTCTTCATAAATTAATTGATGGACGGGTTGGCGAGACAGAGGTCTGAGTGAACTTACACCTACAGAATACCAGCAGCCGTAATGGAGTAACGTGAACATTATTATTAACGTGACAGAAGCAGAAAATAACAGTTCCGACGTGTGGCACAAAATATGATATTTTAAAGGGAGGATATGACAGTTGTGAGAAAGACTGTGCGATCTTCTAGCAACTGGGCCATAAATGTTCATTTAGGCCTACGTTAACATCAGCCAATCCTCACATGATATCATACATGTTTATCCCTTCTCGAGAGGTGCCTACTGTGACCACTATGGTATATCTGGCTAGCACGTCATGTTGTATCATGTAGAAAAGGTCTTCTCAAGACATGACTTTAGCACATTATGGAAATTCTGCAAGGACTAGGTGTAAACACTAAACGTATAGATATTGACCGGAAGATGGAAGTTGCCGAGATCTTCAGACTGTAGGAAACGGGTTGAATAAAGAGAAATCAATTCTTAACAATATGAGTCACGTGATATAGGCTACGACTTTTTTTTGCAAAAGTTTACCATTGTTTCTGTCTACTCAGGATCTTCTGCGTTACAAAAATTCAATTAGACGAAGAACGCGAAGAAAATTTATACTTATTTTATTAGGAAAAGTGCTTTCTCATGGCAATTAACAATCCTCCTTTAAATGTGATATTTGAATGGGAAAAATCTTCATGAGGCTTTTGTTCTAGAGAGGCATCATTTTTGCGTAAGTGGCAAAAGAATTTAATTGCTGAAATCAGTGCACTTCACGGTTGCAAACGGGAAAATCTCCTTGAATTTCTTATCAATTGTACTTCTCTCCGTGCAACCACCACGCACTTTTCCAGGGGGAACCTGTACCCGTTATCTAAAGTTGTGTAATTGACTCGTAGGCCGATATCATCGGGCGCGGTAAATGAGAGAGTACGTGACGAATTTAACAACGATAAATTGCCCTAGATGTAAGCACCTTCCAATCTTGTGGCTTTGTGGAACAAACAGATCAAAATTAATTGAACTTTTCGAGGTTACCATAATCTGTATCAACAATTAAACTATATTGCCAACATGTTTCAGTGATAACAATTGAAATAAAATTTGCAGAAATGACATTGTAAAATGTAACACGCCGTGTAAGCGTGACTTTGCAACATTATGTGCGGATGCTTCCAGGGTTCAATCTTGTATAAATGCGACAAATACCCCCCCCCCCCGACCTATGTCGCTCAAAGCGATGAATATGCTGTATACCTGTATATATGAGGACAGACCGACAGACAGGCACCCATGAATTGCTGAAAAAACCAAGCAGGAGACAGAACAACGGGAAGACGGGTGGAAGGGGACATCGAGCCAAACATGATTATCATACATACGGACGAACAAACGGATGGACAGATAGACAAGTGTACGAGATATATAGTTGAAATATATAATACACTTACTCCCAAAATTCAACTGTAGAAGATACCCTCAAGCTTGGATCGATGCATGTTGCGTTTCCAAATTCAGTGACGTCACTCGTCGGCAACGTGGTGCTGACCTCTGTGGTAAAATCATCACTTGTTACGTTCGTACAATTTTTTAGTTGGTCCACTCCGGGGATGAAACAGTATTCGGTGTTCCACTCGTTGTCACACTTGGACCACGGGACCACCGAGTTAAATGACATTATCATGTAATAAAGGGCCCAGGCCATGATCACGGTGTAGTAGGTATTCAGGAATGTTAATATAACCACGTTGGCGCCACCAATACCTTTGAAAGCAAACATCAGTACAGTGAGTGGAGAAGTTTACAAGTCGAGAGTATATGGGCGACGGCAAGACAAACGTCACGCTCAAAATAACATTAGTCAAAACAGCCTAAATTAGCTCTATAAGACATCAGTTGACTAATCTTTAGTCGAAATGATACCACAAATAATTAACTGAGGCCGTTCTGGCTAATTTAAGAAATGTTGTCGTTTTATGGACCACTTCCCACATCTCAACATAATATGACCCCAAATGTTTCGACAAATTTCGGAAAGTACTACTTAAGTATACTTAAAGTTAAGTATACTTAATTTAAGTGATAACCGAAATTTATTCTGAAGTATCATTCTTGTCTTTACATATGATTTTTCTATATCGATGCAAAGTGCACATTCGTGTGAGGTGTACAGCGTTGAATGACTTCAGTTCTTGCGGTCGGTACCGGTAGGCTCAATCTGTAGTTTACAACTGTAGAGGAAACAACTGTCGGTTAACCTCCTGTATTCTGACACTTTAATTAAAAAAAGAACAACTCATTTCGTAAATTTGTGTCCGTACAAAGATTGTCCTATTTGAGACCACTTAACTCAGAATGTGCAAGGGACACTGTTTGCAGCAACTCCCAAGACAAACGTTGTCATTGATGATAAGCAGACATGCAGAGTCATAACAAAGACCGACAGAAATGCGTCTATCTTTACAGCTTGCATCATTAATTTACGATAATATGATTATTGATATTGCCAATGCGTCAAAGATGTGATTATCTTGTCTCAATATCTCTTACTTGTTGTTTGTTTTTATTTATTTTTTTTTGTTTTTGTTTTCGGCATTATCTTTTATTTGCTTGATTCTACACTATCGCATAAATGCAGACAGCTGTAATTAAAAGTAAGCCATTTAAAGTGCACGCATGCCTCTCTGCCTTAACTGGTAAGTACAAAGAAGAAAGGAATTACAGAATTTCTTATCCCTTAAACATCATCTAACCGTTTGTCTCCAACACAATGAAAGTGATGCTCTGTTCCCTCCACCCCCCTCCCCACATTAAAATACTAACAGAATCTACAAGTCTTTTTTTTTTTGTTTCTTCCTGAGCTCATTCTTTCTTTTTTACTTGCCGATGGTAACCCGCCTTTAGATACTAAAAGACATTGCTATAAACACCCTATAGTAATAAAGTTTTGTTATTATGCCTTTTTACCTTTTTGAAATCTTTTTTTTTTTTAAACTTAGTCTTTTGTATTTTTTTTCTTGTAATTTAGTCTGATTTGCAATCATGACTGAGTTTCAAGCGCAGGAGAAAAAACTCAATGAATTCAACAAACAGTGAAAATTGTTACTACTGTTCCTGTATGTGTCATTAACCAGGGACCAATAATGGCCAATTAGCATTCTTTGAACGGTTTGTGGCAATTTGGTAGTTTCGTTTATCGAAGAGGGTTCATCTCAGTGACGCCAAGAAATTAAGAAAAACAGCGTGTATTGCGAGAAAGAGTGTCTTTTACATCATGAGGAGGAGAGAATCGACTGTTGAGACGAGTAATACACACGGTAACATTAAAAAAAGAAAAAAAAATTATGTACCATCTATACAGTACGGTACTTTTTCATTTCAAACGTCGTCTTTAAGTTTGTATTAGTCTCCGTAACGATGAAAGTCTACACTGTGAGCATCTCACTTAGGCCTTGCTCGCACTGAGGGTCTTTAAATTTTGTAAGAAAAGATTGTGTAGGCAAACACAAATGTCTTTTTGCTGCACATCACAGTCGACTTTGACCGAATGACATGACTTCTCGTGGAGCAGTGTAAAACATAAAGGTCACAAGTGATGTAACTGCACACTATAACGATAACTGATAAGAGCTAGTACTTCGCAAATAAAATGTACAACATGAGATAAATGATATTGATATTACATTATGTAAACTGTTCGAATTATTTTACAAACCAGTGACGCGGCTCAATGTTTCAAGTTACCCCTCATCGAGTCTTTCTTTTTTTTTCTTTTTGTCTTGACTTTCAACCATGTTTTGCGTTAAGCATTAAATAAAAACGGTCCTATAAATGCACGATATAACATCGAAATGTCAACAGATTTGATGAGCACGTTCGGAAAGAAACAAAATGGAGTCTGCATTTTCCACATACATCTGATGAAGTTGTATCAGTGTCCATACATGCCACGGCATCGTCAAGTAACGATTATTTCATAGGCCAACATTAATGCACCTGGATAATTATCTGTTACCTAGTGCTGTGCGAATAATATGTACCTGTGCTCTTGACGGCAATGACGCCAATGAGCTCTTCAAGGAAACGGGAGGTGGGACTACGCAGCCTTCATTGCAGAACACATAGCACACTTCGCGGTGGGTCTAGCGTCGGCATGAGCTACTGTAGAGATAGGTAGACTAATCCATAACTGACCTTTTTGAACAAATGCCGTAGGTGCACTGAAAGGAGTGGGGAATATGTTAACCACTTCGGACCATATATGGGAGGTGGTTTCGGCCCACGAATACAGTACATGGGGTTGTATCCATTGCGTTGCTTGTATGAACCGCGTAATACGTCGTTGGATGTGAAATAGATACATAACTGAGGAAGGGACATTCACATTAAGGTTCACGAAAATCTGCAAAGAAAAAGCGTCCCCACTCTTTGGTACGGTGAACCTTCAATTACATTACAGTGACGGATTACAAGTATTCGCTCTTCATATGTTCTGAAATCAGTCGTCTGTGGACAATTCGCCATTCGCAGATTACCAGACCCCCAAAGACATATCGATAAATTACGAATTGCAAGTCGCCCACTGTAATGAAACAGTTTAAGACCGTCTGTATAACACATCAAACATGGACAGAATATTGTGCAAAAACAATCACAAACGCAATGCAGCATAACGATGAACCCTTATCGTAAAAAATAAATCAGAAATAAAAGAAATGCAGGCACGACCACCGACGGTGGAGGAGCTACTAAGCAGCTGACCAAATTTTATTCTAACGACACACACTGTACATAGCACACAGCGTACATTTATATATAATATACGGTATACGAAGAGGCCGTAACTCATAGTCCAAACTGATCAGCCAGTCGTTGGAATGACGACATAGAAATTTCATGATCGGCAGCATTTAATTTCGAACCTAGTCGTCTTTTTCTAGCTTGCCCTTGTTGGAAAATTCAAGTTTAAGACGTGGTGGACGTATGTCGATTAAACACGGAATGTACGAAGAAGCAGCTTTCATCGTAGAATGTGTGAGACTTATACGGTATTATACGTGTGAACGAAGAAGAACATGTGTCTTCATAACTCCTAATCGCACGTGCATCTTCTCTTCTCAATTCTTGATTAACTGACCTTCCAAGTGTTGCGATAGACGAAGCCATTTTACAAAGTTCAATAATCCTTTGAGACAGGACTTTGGGATAATATGTTGACAATACTCTGCAGTTAAGTATATAAAGCAATACGTCGGATGGGGAGGCGGGGGTGCTCATACAGCCATCCCACAGGTTGCATGTGCTCTGCATAAATGTTTAATTTTATGTCTTTAAGTAATTTATGCTACATGTGGGAAACATAAAGCATAACAATAGTCAAACGGGGAAACGAAGTGCCAGTTTTTCCGATTGATCAAAGACTAATTGGTAAATTTCGAGACTTCAATAATAGATTTGGCTTGTGCTAAAACATGGAAATCCTTTCCTGTCGACAAACCAGACCATACCATTGAGATCTTTGTGTATTGTCTTTGTGGAAGTCAACGAATGCGCAGTCATCTTTAATCTATAAGGGCCGAGGGGAGAAAGGGATGCATGGGGTGATGGAAGTGTTGGGGGGGGAGGGGGTTGGTACAAAGAGTAACACTTGCACAAACTGCAGCTGTGCATGCTGTTCTTAGCGAAACTTCACTACACTAGCGCGAGAGAGCCTTACAGAGTGCATGTGACTTATAGAAACCAGTTTTGCGATTGTGCAATATCAACTTAGTGCACAGTTTGTAGCTTCATTTCAGTCTTTCATCATAATATTAACAACTGGACAACTCTACAGGTACGTTAATTCAGGCAGACAAAACGAGTGATTAAAGGAAGCTTGGACAAGCCTACAAAGGTAATCACGTTTAAAGAAAAAAAAAACTAACAAACTAAACCAAATTAGAAAAGACTGGCTCGGCTACTGCAGAGTCTTCAAATATGTTTCATCACTCTGTACATTACTCGGCAAAATACTGGCAGACTTAAATGCAAATTTAAGAAAGAAAACTGCCAGTGTAAACCTCACGCAAATTTTGCCTACTTACAGAAAAATAAATTGCAAACTGTGTATATGATACCACGTTGGGACATCATGTATATGTATAACCTCACGGAAATTTTCCATATGTCAAAACACTATTTCAACATCTTTTTTGAGCACACGATACTTCAAATAACTGATTGAGAGAGATATGTAAGTGAAACGCCTCGTTAGCCCTTGATCCCAATACATCCGTCCCGTGAGTGAAAATTCAGCATTGAAATTACTAACATACTTTGTGGGTGAACTATAATGCATTTGTGGGTGAACTGTGATGCACATGTTCTAGATGGATTTTTACATGAAAGAGAGATCCATTGCGAATATCAAACAATAGAATATACAGACCTTTGAATAGAGGAACCGTGTTCCATGACGTCACACCTCCTTGTGACGTAAACTGTCCAAATCCGATCTCTAAGATCAGTAATGGAATGCCACCGAGACCAAGGCATAGAAAGTACGGTATAAGAAAAGCCCCTGAGGAAGTGAAAAAAAAATGAGGTAAATAAGTGAGGTGTAGCGACTTACGTTAAACAAAAACTGTCATAATTGTGCATCACATTGTATCATATATATATATA
>VJOZ01062219.1:0-13188 GCA_009801055.1 Stichopus horrens
TTACATCTTCAGTGTCATCAAACAAACACTGACTATTTTCCAAGCTGTGCTCTACATAAAGATTAGAAAGCATTATTTCAGAAACAAAATATTGCAGTGAGTAGGTATTTTTAGATGTATATGAATTTTAAAATCAGTGTCAAAATTTTATTTATGCAGGAAGTATTTAAATATCCGTTTGTTCTACTTTGATAATAGGGCAGCAGCGCCTACGAGGACTGGAAGTATGAAAATAGTCCTAACCTGATCGAAGTATTGAACGAGTTCCCATCGGTGAATCTGTCAGTAGAGTTCCTTTTGCAGGAGGCTCCTCTTCTCAAGCCACGGTACTACTCCATCAGCTCAAGTCCGCGGATGTATCCTGGGGAGATACATGCCACTGTGGCAGTGGTCTGTTGGCGTACCAAAGGTATGGACCCCAGATGATCCTCCCTCGGGATAGGGCGGGGGTCTCATCAATGTCAGGTGGAAAGTGCCTGTTTCATTTTTAGGCAAAAATTACGTGATGTAGTGACGTAATTCAAATGAAGTATTTTCTTTTTAACGTGAGTTTGATGTTCCATCTACAGGTGGTAACGGTCCATTGCACAATGGTGTCTGTTCTTCTTGGTTGAATCGTCTGAAGAAAGGCGAGGTCATCCCAGCTTTCATCAGGCAGTAAGCTTTTTCTTTAAACACCAACTTCCATTGTTGCACAAGTTCGATGTCCGTCTGTCTTTCCTTAATTGAAATTGTGTCGCACTAAAATCACCAGGTTACATTGTTTATCTTCACGTTATACTGTGCAATTCAAGGAGATGGTATTCTATTTTTTCAGTGTATTATTGGGCAAGAAAATAAACATCTTCAAGGTGAATCTTTACCAAATATTGCTGTTTGTTGCAGTTTGTTGCAGTTCTACTTAAAACAGTTTTCCATACACCCTCCTCTCATCATGCCCCGTTTATTAACTACATTTCTTGACCACGAACTGTTATAATTTGATGTATACTTCACCCTTCCTTTTCCTCAATCCAGGGCGCCTCTATTCCGACTCCCTGAGAAGAGAAACCTCCCATGTATCTTGGTGGGCCCTGGAACAGGCATTGCTCCTTTCCGTTCATTCTGGCAACAGAGGCAAATTGATCTACAGTTTACCAGTGCCATCAACGACAAGGGAGAGAAGGTCCTGGGAGATATATCCATGTTCTTTGGATGCAGGCATCCTAACTTAGACAACATCTATGCCGAAGAAAAACAGAAAGCTATTTCTGATGGAGCTCTTAAGCAAGTACACATTGCGTACTCCCGGGAGCCTGGAAAACCAAAGGTTGGTCCCATTTTACCCCATATTATGCTGACTTGCTGGTCACATGAAGAAATTCAAATAGAGGTTGAGTTTAGTTTTCTGTATTTTTTCATTAATTTGCATTTTAGCAGGGTTGTTTGAAAAAAAAACTTGTCACATCCTAGGCACGATGAATTGTCTGTGCATCCAAAACTAAAATGTTATCTTCTGGTTAAATGGGTTTGGCTTTCCTAGGGGACAATCAACTGACATCGAAAGTGATGCTGTGAGGCTGCTAGAAAATGTGCTTTATAATTGACTTAACGGTAGTACTCTACCTCTCGTCTCTCCCTACTTCTTGTTCTCCTCTGCTGCAACCATCCTGAAGAACAAAAGAGCACTTGGACTCATTGAGCTTGTTTGCCATTCTTGTGAATGACTCTTTGCAATTTCTCCACTTTGTATATGTAGCTTGTAATCTGTACATTGTAGCTTCAAAGGCACATTCCTTTCGAAAGATATACATACGAAGATCCTCTTGATCACGAATTAATCAGGTATCTAGGATCATGCCATCGTAGAATCTGAGGTATTTTGTGTTTGCTAACTCCCCTTTCAGGGAGATCATAACCATCTGCTCTCACAGGCAGAAAACATTAAGCATTTCTAGAATATATGTCAGTCTACATTTGGTCAGTACATTTATTTCACATTGGACAAGAATTTAATCATTATTTTGTCTGTTGTCACAAGATCTAAGCTATGGCTGCAATCTTTTTATCTCAAATTACTTAAGCATCTCAAAACAGCCAAAACATATGAAAAAAGTCCCATATTTTACCAATGACTGCATGCTAGGAGCAAAAGTTTGTGAATTCTGTAGGTTCAACAGTTCAAGGTTAATCTTCAAGGTTTGTGATAAATTACATTCACATACATAGCCATGCACCTTCCTGAACTGCGTCGTTGATTATATAATACGGCCAAGTTGTAACTTTTTTTCTTTTTGGCTTCAGCAATACGTGCAACATATTCTCAAGGAGCAAGCTCGTGAGGTCTTCAGAACCTTAGACCAGGAGAATGGACACTTCTTTGTCTGTGGAGATGTCTCGATGGCCGGAGATGTCCAAAAGGCCCTGGAGGAGATTATCAGCAATGAAGGCAAAATGAGTCTTGACCAAGCCAAGGAATATGTCAGTAAATTGAGGGTAAGAGATACAACAGTTTTTTTGAATTTGTAACTCAGGCTAAAAAAGCACCTTTGGATTAAGAAGAGAAACTCACCAACTATTGACTTCTAGCACGCAAGTATTTACATCAAGTCTAAACTTTCTGGTTACCTGAGAATTCTTGCTGCTCTCTTTTGTATGATTTTTGTGAGCATATCACCCAGTAAAAAGGCTCAGTTGTCTAAAAAAGTCTAAAAACCAATTTGGCTATGACTTTGCTTTGCGTGGTATTGACACACCACATGTAAAATTATAATCCCCTTTTTTCAAACAGGACCATACCCGTTACCACGAAGATATCTTTGGGGTCACACTGAAAACCGCAGAGGTGAGGTCCAAGCTCCGGACGGCGATCCGTGCCCACGTGCTTATCAGTGCAGGGGGCAGCAAACTTACTCCTGCTGGCACTGCCATGCAGGTGGATCAGCAGGACGGAAAAGAAAGCTCGGAGAAGGAGTTGGAAAGGTCAAATTCTGTGAAATCACTCGGCGATAAAGCCAAGACTGTAAGTACAAACCAGCATTACAGCGAGCAGTGGTTTACATGATTCTACGAATAATATGGTCCCTTTGTGCACTCAAAATGGTGCTGTGTATGGCACAGGAGCTCCTAAAATGCAGCAAGGAGAGTGGTAGACATTGAGAACGACGTCTGGCCCATACAAGCCACTTCTGCAACTGCTAGCTTTAGATGGTGCCATTACTCTTTCATAGCCCTATGATTGGCCCTGAAACTTTAACTTCATTCTTCATCAAATGTTTTCCCCATTTTTACATTTGATTAGCTGTACTATATTAATATGTAATCCACTTTCGTAAAAAAACGTATGTAGATACTGACCTCAAAGTTTAAGATAAGGGTACTTCAGAAATATGCTGCTTTTACCACAGATTCCATCTCAGTTTCCTTTTGTTATTTAAATCCTGTTGATAATTTACTTTGCCCTGTATGATTTCTTTGTACCATATATCAAAACACTCATATTACTCTCTTGTGCTCCTATGTATATAATCTTTCTGCCTTCCTTGTCGATATCTCTCACTGGCATATAATTTTACCTTCTCGATAACATAGCATCCTTTGTGCTCTACTTGATTTAAAGATACACATCTTTAGTTACCATGCAAGATTAAATTTGGTTGACTGACCAATAAGCTAATCCAGGAATGGACTCAAAAGTTGTTGGCTCGACTTCTTGAAGATGCATCAGAGTGGCATATTTAACTGTGCTTAGCAGAATCGTATTTTGCAAAGCTATTTGAAAAACAGTCACAAATATTTTCCGTGTTGGACTTTAAATAGCAATATGTCTCCATGATAGCTACATCCTCCATATTGCTCACCTCATTTCTTAATTCATCTCTACTGAAATCCATTTCCAAGAAACTCCATGCCTCATAAAAATAATGAGAACTTGCCCCACCGGATTGCATGTAGGCTTTCAAATGTTGTTCTAGATAAAGGTACGTCAGTTAAGAGGATGGTCAGGTTTGATTCTACCAGCAGGTGCCATCAGCAGTCACAGGAGGGTTAGAAGGCTGTCTTCTCTCTGTCACAGAGCAGTCACTAGCCACATCATCACTAACTATTCAGTCACAGATCAGTCACTTGTCACATCATTGCTAACCATTCAGTCACATGTTCCATTCTACATTTAGACCAGCTTGGAGGTAGACCTGCTAAACCCAAACATGGAATCTAAGCACAAACCACGGAGGCCGACCCGACGTTCCATCACCGCCACTGTTCTGCTCTCGGATGAAGAGCTCCAGGAGCTCCGTAAAACTCACGAGGCCTCTCAAAAAGAGTAATCGACATCTTTTCCCTGGTTTTAAGCACCCCCTGATTACCCGGCCTTCCCAACTACTCTCACGTTGCTGCAATAGCTTAGTCGATTATTTCATTCCTCGTTGCTTGCTGCTGTTAATCTCATCGTTGTCGTCTCAGTCCGCCATGTTTTGCTTACATGCTGTAAAAACAGGAATTAATGATCTTCAATTTTTTCTCTCTCAATACTGTTATATTCACGAAAGTAGAGTAGTAATGCGCTTTCCTGAAATTAAGTTGAAAAGTCGTTAGTATTTTATTTGGTGTCATGTTGCATTTTTTTCTCCCCGGCAACCTTCATCTGAGATTTATCGTCTTTGCAGCAAACCTTCAGTTTATGCAACACCATAATATGTTGTTGCTTCTAAGGATTGGCCAATTGCTCATAGATCATAACACGAGGAAGACAAAGGGCCTGGAAAACCATGAGAGTAAATGAATTTAAATCGGTCATTTTCAACGCTTTGACAGTGCTTTAATTTTGTTCGTTCGCATCACAGTCTGTGAAAAGTACTTGCATTTTAGTGAAATTTGAAATATGAATATGCATTCTTACTTATATCTCTGCAACAAATGTTTGTGCCAAGACCAGTTTTGTTCCCTGCCAATCCCAAGTGTGCATAAGAAGTTCTGAAGACATTTCCGGTGTTTTAGAAAGTGGTTTGTTTTCCTTGTGATTGAAAAGTTCTACTGTGAGAAGTGCTTGATTTTTTATCCTCAGAAAAGTGTTCAAACCCTGGGGACATGAAAAATGGTTTGGCATGTGATAAAGAGACATTAAAGGTTTAGTGATATTAGTGTTTTCGTCGATTCCTAAAACTTGGAACCGGTAACCGCCCAAAAAACAGCTTTATTGTTAACATTGGTATTTCCACCGTATTGCACATCACATTTAAGTGCAGGAATCTTACTAGCACACTACATACATTCGCCTACACCTTCTCATGAGAAGGACCACTTATATGCCTCGAAAAAAGAAATTTCGATTTTGAGCTATTTGCTGTGCATGGTAAGGTGAAGTTTGATAACCTGACACGGTGTGGTCTCACAGAGAGTGTGTCATTTCTTCACGCTATGGAAGAATCGGGTAGTAATGTATGATTCGGGTAATAAAATGCCATTCAGGTACCCGGGTTACCTGTAAAAACAGTACGTGACATCTTGCAAAATTCATTCCATGCTGTCGTTCCTGCACGAGGTTTTACATGTGGCATCACACTATGCATCTTTGTACTCCATACCCTATCATTATTAGCTATATTTGCCATGTCCTGAAGACTGTCCAGACCGCACCTATTGAGTCTTCTGGGACAATTCTCTAATCACTATTTCCCTCCATCTCGAGGACTCGGAATACTAAGAGTTTTAAATGCGGTGTCCATTTGCTTAGATACTGTTGGATCCTCAACATTGACAGTAGCTGAAAGGAGGACAAGGCTGCTGTCATATTAAAAACTCTGATGTTGAAAATTTACCGTTACAGTGGTAGCGCACTTGTTTACAGAGTATACAAGGATGACCATAAACATATAAAATGTCCATTTTGACTAACGGACTGGCCATCATGGTACATCATATTTACATTAACTCACACTCTCAAGTAGCTGTGCTGAGGATCGTATGGTAGTATTTACCTTTGCAAAGTACCCTTCTGTAATTAACACCATCAAACGTCTGCGACAGAATCGATTCATGTCTTTTTTTTTTATTTTGTCGTCTTTTTGCACTCTTAGATTTCCACCTGAAACGAATTTCCGTCATTCCCTCTTTTCCTTCCCTTCTTTTCCCCTCTTGTATGTCTTCTCCCCCTCTAGCTCTTCTCAACCTTTCCCATCCTATGTTGTCTCCCCCCTCCACCACCATCTCTGTTTTCAGTACAGGTCTTTAAGTTTTCCCCTGCAGTGATCCCTGGTGTGGTGCTGTTTGATCACTGTGCATTTTTTTTATCGAAAGTGATGCTTCAATGTAGTTTAAGAAACCTAAGTATCCCAGAATTATAAAGTGTAAGATTACCCTGAACTAGATAAGTTGCTCAGGTGTGTTTTTGTCAAACTTCCTTCTGTGAAAGTATTCTCTTGTAAATCTCTTTACAGTGATACTTGCAAGGCCTTAATAAAGTTCGTCATGTATAACCATTGTTTTAAGGACTTACATAAAGTACATTTGCATTATAAAGTACACGAAATGATGCCAACATTCTCACCAACTGAAAGTGAGAAGTGTTACTGTTATTTTGTGCCATACCTACGAAGATTTTGTTTTCGTCACTATCACTGTAGCTTAGTTATCTAAAGCTGCTTTTGAAATTTTGAAATGTAAATAATATCTACCATGCTACTGTGTTTTATAAGTAATAAAAGATGACAGGTTAGGGTAGGATAGGTTTTGCATGTCAAGAGATCTGAAAGGGGTCAATTTTGCAATTTTGATGCACGTGTTACCTCAGAAAATGATACCAGTGAATTGCAATTTGATTGGATAGTTTGGCAGTTCAAGATTGAACTTGTTTTTGGTTTTACCCCCAAAACAGGAAAACTAATAAAACAGCAGTGAAGAAGATGGAAGGAACAAAAACACCAAATGGAGACATTCCCAAAGTCAACGTAAAAAATGTCTAAAAGCAAGACTAGATGCTGCTGTGGTAGAAGTGGATCATCTTTTTGGAGATCAAACTATTCCTTCCATCTCTGGTCGGTTTTCATTTGACTTCAAAATTTCAGAAGGAGAGCAGGAGATGACCAAAGTACCAAGGTCTCTTGGATAAGATTGTCAGAGAAAAGGAGGAGGCACAACTTGAACGTAGAGTCTAGAGTAACCTGAAGAATTCCAGGGAGTTTTCTTGGATACGTGGGCAAAATAAATCAATGCATAGGCAAAATTAACAAAAAAGGTAAGGTGCATAAACATGTGAAAGAGCTCTGATCTCGCTGGTCCTGTTTAAAAGTGGCTCTCTTCGACTTGTTCTATCTATTGTTATTTCAGTGAAATGTTAGGCATTTCAGATCTGAGCACAGAACAGATGGGAAAGAAACAATGACTTTAAAATATGAAAGAACAACTTGTATCAAAATTTAATGTACAGCTCATGTCAACAATACAGTTATTCATGTTACAATTCTCTGTGAATATTATTACCATGCACTGTTTACTCTTTTTTCTCACTTCATTTGAATGTTACGGTCTTGTACGCTGTTATTCCTTTTTGCTCTGAAGAAACAGGCAAACCTCCCAAAAACGGCTTTGGGGAAAAAGTTTTCGATATCTCCTTTTGTACCTTCATGTACATATGCATTTTCAAAAACAAAAAGAACAAAAAATCATAAGTAAATAAACAAAAAATAGTAGTAAACTGAAAAACTTTAAGTGCAGTGAAAATCTAAGTGTAGCGTTTGTGTTTTCATACTAAATGGTAACTTTGACAGTCAGGCTGATCAAAGAAGACTTTTTAGCATAGCCAAAAAAATGGTTGACAGTATGGGGTCAATATTTGGAAAGAATGAAAGGAATGTGGATAGGTGGGGTATTGTGATGCCTTTTTTAAAAGTATATCTAGAAAGAGTTGACTTTACTTAACATGACGACGTCGTAACTGAAAAGAAGAGAATTGTTGAAGCAACATCAATTTCCAAGTCGTGTGCAGAGCAATATGTCATTTGTTTCTACAGTGGTGATAATCAAGTAACGAATATTTAATACATATATTTACATAAATTATAAGAATTACTGCTACTAATGGTAATAACAATAATGCATAACATAATAATAACAAAGTGGAAATTAAAAAAATACTCAGTTGTGGTAGAGGTACTATTGGTTTATAGGTTTTACGTTACAAATGTTTCAGTTTGCCAGCGTGATCTGTTTTACACTGACATTGTAGCGCATAGCATTTCAACTAAGAAAGAAAGTGAAATATTTGGAAACTTAAAGACTCAACTTAGTCCTTTGTANNATATTTTCATTCAAGATGGGCTCTGTGGCAATTACTAACATTCCTAAATACAGGCATGTTTGGTTCTTATGAATATTCATTTCTGTCAAATTAATGTATATTCATTTCATTATTCTCCTATCTTTAAATATCTATTCATATTTCTCTCCAGTTTAATTGATTTCTCTTTTTCATTCTCTCGTTGCTGTAAAAAATACTAAGGAAAAAATATGCTAATATTTACGAAGTAATGGAATGTTGCATATATATCGGATCAGGCTACATTTGGCCAGTCTCATAAATTAATGTTGTATATTGCTATGTAGGGGATTGATGTATAAGTTCAAGTCAGTAGGAACCTTATTTTGCAGTGAGGGTGATAACTTTTTGCTTTCATTCTTCTAGCATTTTGGTTTTTTCAAGCTCGTTGAGAAGCAGAATCTTTTTGTACTTTATTCTGAAATAAACTGGATGTGTACTTCCAATTTAGCTAAAAATGTAACAAAAACTCACACTGGAGAAGATGAAGACTACCTACAGGAAAGTGAGAGGGCTTCTGAAGACTTCTGGGGGACGGTTTGGGTAACAAAGATTGAAGTACCGTAACACATCTCAAATTTGCTGTAACAATGTATTTAAAGTACAGAATTCAGCAAGTCTTTGTCATCTGGTTGGTCTACAATTCATCATCTTGGAGTCTACATGCAGTGGGAATTTTTCTCCCAGCTAGTGATTTGTACAGAAAACATAAAATGAAGGAAATGGCTTGCCTTTTTGTCTGATACAGTTCACATCATGGTTTACCCCAAAGCTACTTACTGACTTTCGAAACTCCCATTTCGTGTTGTTCTTAAATTCTTCTTTTATCCTTTACTTTTAGATGTAAGATACTTGTATCAAATATCGATGTAATTTTACTACTATCTTCGTAAAGAAGGCTAGATTGTTAGAGTTTTAAAATCAAGTAATATTGCTCATTTTTACAGCCGGCTCTGATGTGATTTTTTTTTTTTTGGTTATTTTCTCTCTTTTTGTTTTGCCTTTTTGTGTGGAAATTGTAAATATGGGAGTATAGAAAACCAAATTTATTTATCAGAATGTAAATGTTTGGAGAGATGGTTTGCATATTATCGGATATTTAAAAGAGGACGGCAATGGAGTGAAGAATGAATGAACTTGAATTTCCTTTCAAGAGATAAAGCACAAAATGTCTGACACAGTGAATCGAAGTATTATTTGAGGGTCAATAATGTGGTTCTAGAAACAAAGGAAGCCGATATGAAAATCAATTAGTTTCTTCAATGAAACAAGGTTTGACAATAAAAATGTTTTTGGTGCCCTTTTTTTCATCTTTTGTATCCTCTGGTCACCATTCACATGTTAAACACTCGCTCACTTAGAGACGTTTAGAGACGGTATGCTTTTTCATTTTTTCATTTCTGACAGCAGATGGTACTGTATTTATGACTTTGACACATTTGCTGGAAGAGTAGGTATTCGTTCATCAGGTAATGGCTGTATGATTCAATTTGTTTTCAGTGATCTGACTCTCAGTGATGTGAGTCACACCGGTCTATATTTATGTCTGTTAGTCGGTCAATCAAATATCTTGTTGTCTCCACCACCGTTTCTCTCTCTCTCTCGAGAATACCCTGGACCCAGTATTGGTATGGACCTCTTGACTGGAGTTTAAAGCCAAAGAAAAATTAATGTCTCTCCTTTTTTTTTGTTTTTTGCTTTCATGATCTTCAAGTTCTGATTTTCCTTGTGTAGTTACATTATCGCTGTTAGAATGAATTGTTACATGTGCAATGTGTGTGAAAATTTCTGTTTTGCAGTTGCATCTCATCTCATGAAGGGAATCAAAAAATTTACAGGTTTGTGTCGCTGCCTTGCCTCGTTTGTAGTATGCTGGATTGAGACAAGCTTATAGCATAAGGTAGCAAAACAGTCTAAAACTCTGGTCAAAATTCTGTAAGTCAGGCAGCAAACAAGTTTGAACCTAGGTTAATCACCTGTGGGTCCGACTCTTAAAAAACGATTCTTTCTCCAGTTTATACAGTTTCATGAATGGAAACTTTTGTACGAATGACTTCCCTCAATACTCTGCAAAATAAAATACTTTTTTTTGTTCGTTAGGAAGGAGTTATACTTAAACGTTGTTGAAAAGTCACATAAATGCATATTGGTTTCCAGCAATACACGAGGACAGTAAGTTTACCCACCCAGTGTGACTCAGAGAACCAGCAGATGTGGATTGTTGCAGTAAAAATATATTTAATGGTTGGGTAGATACATTGGCTCTAATTTAAAAGTTTGCCGATGGTATTAAGGGTTGCCACATTGATGAAGTCGCTTGACGGTGAAGAAGATAAGAAATATAATCGAGATGGTGTAGATGTGCTGACGAGAATCAGACAAGCTACTAATTCATGCAACCATTTTCAACTCAAATAATTATGCTCAGCTGCCGCTCAGGACTAACCGCTCTGTAAACGTCAACCGACAAATCGTGGATTGGCTTCGAAAAATCTGCCTCAGATTTCTTTCTTTTCTTAGTTTTACAAGCAAATCATTCCATTTTTGTATAATTCTCCAGCTGTAACATTCCGTTCGTTTCTCAGAATTTCTTTTCATTAATTTGGGTCCATTCTCGTCTTTGGTTTTAAAATACTGGTCAGGGGGTGCTTGTTTTGCCATTGTGGAGCAACAATACTAATATTTCACATACTGCTATCAGTTACCTGCTGGTGGTAAGCATGGTACATTGCAGATCTGGTACATTCTCAGCGACACTGGGCCACTTGGAATAGGTCCTTCTGCACGGGTGGGCAACCTGCGGCCCGGGAATGATTTTGTTGTGACCCGTTTCAAGAAAAAGAAATCGTCAGTGCCAGACGGCTCATTGGCCGGTAGCCCTTTATTTCCCCCTTTACTTATCAGCAATTCTACATTGTTTTTGTAAATTCAATACCCTTCAAAATCCTCACAAATCATCTCAATGTGCCCGTTTTAAGCTGAAACTTTGAACATCAAAATTTGACTAAGGTACAATAAGCAGCCAACCCAAAATTAAATGCGTACCCCAGATTGAATGTGTATATTGGGTTAGAACCAGAATTACAGAGTGGTTAAAAGTCAAGTTGCAGATATTTGATGAAATATAGATCTGATCTTTGTTTTTAGGATTATCCAGAAAAATAAGAATTATATCTCACCAATTACATTTCACCAAGAAAGGTAAAAGCAGACTGTTTATGGCTTGGGCACTGGTTTGATTGCTACAGTCGAATACCTTTATTGCCACCCCAGTCTGTTTCGTATTCCACATCCAATGATATAAGTGCAGTAGAGGCAAACGTACAAATGGTAAATCACTTTACAATGGTCATTCTTAGGAAGAATTTTCTACACTTTTAGTTTAATACATTACTTTTCTTTTGGATAATGCTACTATTTGCTGATGCATTTCACATATGAGATAAACGGAACCCAGATTACTGGAGCTGGTTTCCACGACAGTGCATAACTGCATTGTGGCCAGTTCCCATGGATTTATATGATTAGCTATGCCTGGTGTCGTATATAGATTTTAGTCTTTCGCTATGTAGGTCATGCTCTCTTCTGCCACCTGTGTGAGGTCTAGTTTAAACCAATCTTCAAATATGCCTTTCAAGTTTTCCTTAATGTTTCTATGAAAACCATCGACCTTGTTTGCTGTTTTAGAATAAATCATTCTTGTCTCTCATTTTAACTTTCTTGTGATATTTTATCCGATCAAACCTTCTTATAAGGCAATTTCTACATATCTAATTGTATTACTGTGTGTTCATTGGTGTTTATCCAATTAAGAAAAAAAAAGGTACCAGTCATCTAGTAGTTTTGAATATGCATGTATGCAAATTATTCTGTCAAATTCTCTGTGTGCGGTTCACCTGTAGATATTCGCAAAGATGCTTTCAGGAGAAAGGTTTCATAGAATTGTTCGCTTCAACGTAGTGTACATCTCAAGTAAAGTGCCAGGTAATATATAATTGGTGGGTCCTGCTGCAGAAAATAACTCAAATACGATGATGCCTGTCGATCATTTCAGTGTTGCTATAGTAACTACCACCATTTCTGTTTATATTCCCATGAATTTTGAACGTTTCACCGCTGATTCAATATGTAAAGCATATTAAAAAACATTCAACCTGTTGTATGTTTGACCTCTGACATTTCACTTCTTTTTTTTTCATCACATTTGTCATAATTCAGTGTTCTGTAATCTACCGCCGGTGAAATCAAAACAAACCATCGCAAACTACGATGCGGTGTTCGGAATATAAAGCCATAAATTCCCATAAAACTCGCTGCAAAATCACCTCAAACTCGGTTGCTAAGGAAGACATTGAAAACAGAGAATCAAAGAAGGAGAGGTTTGCCCCCTCCTGTGGTGACTTAGACTGGATTTGATATGTGCATGGCATCATTGTTGGAGGACAGTCGAACAGTGTTACCATTTCTAAGTTGTTCTGTATTAATTTAAGCAATTTCTGTCAACAATTTTAATCCCTATTACAGTATGAGATGTAGCTNNAAACGGACCTTTAGGTGTAATATCAGGGAGCTGCAATTGAGAAATAGATACAAAGAGATCCTTCCTTTGGGGTAGCCTAATTTCTGCCAAAACCGCCTGTTATGATCACCTCTTATAGATTCAGTGGTATTACAGAATATTAGGAACTAAAGGGTCCATGTTGTCTACTTCGTTGTAAATTACCTATTGAAAAATTTTGTCTATAGCTGTAGCATTGGCAG
The DNA here is from genome assembly GCA_009801055.1 of Stichopus horrens. NCBI lineage: Eukaryota > Metazoa > Echinodermata > Holothuroidea > Aspidochirotida > Stichopodidae > Stichopus > Stichopus horrens. The sequence continues at coordinate 13,055 of VJOZ01062219.1, forward strand.
TCATAATTCTTGAATCAGTTGGCAACTTTCGACGCTGTCCAACAGCTATGGTAGAAGAAAAATTTGATGTGGTGTAACTTACTGAACATGGATACAATCTCGGCAAACTTGCAAAAGTCAGCGAAAATCGATAA
>VJOZ01062227.1:0-14430 GCA_009801055.1 Stichopus horrens
ACACTATGCAGTAACGTTAGGCTATGAGTGCGAATAATTACAACGCAGGATCGATCGTGAAACTCATTTATTTCGTTAACTTTGTGTACATGAAACGGCAATTTACTTACGCTAATCATATTTTGTGATGTTCTGGCAAAATTGGGTAATATCAATTTAAAATTTGGTTACAGGAGTCCATAAACGTTAATTTCTGAATGAATATTTTTTGCGGAAATTCCCCCCCTTTACATATTTCTTTATGCGGGAGTTTCGACCAGGGTGCGGGAATCCCGCAATCCTGCTGCTAATGCGAACCCACTTTTTTTTTGATTAGCAGAGTTGTTAAACAAATATTGCAGTGTGAATAAATTGAAAACTTACATGTGCCATTGCCAGTTAAAGCAATCCACTATTTGCAATGAAATTCATTGTTAAACCAGAGACACAACATTTTGTAAAGTTTCAATGCAATATAAGGTATTTATTTACAAGTTCTTCTCCAACTGAATTACACTGGTGAGTTCTTAACTCATAATTAATTCAGGTATTGCATTTGAAGGGGTATATTGTATGAGAAGGTCTCGCTCAAAAAGTTACTGTTTTGGTGTATACTCTCTCTAGGTCAAATATTTGCTTGGTTTTGTGATTGAAGGAAACAGAAGAATCTAGGCATAGCATTTACAGTTGCCTGATTTTGAAGATATCACTGGCAGGAAGAAATGACATAATTTTTTTTTTTTTGGACGGTGGACTTGAAGCAAGCAAATGCGACATCTGAGTGCCTTTCGGAGGAGAAAGTACTTTATGATTCTTACATCTTCCTTGATGTCTATTTGATTTTGGTATGATTAGTGGGGGGAAAGTGTGTAATTACTTAATGGTTATAAGTGCATGTGGTACAAGCTCATCTTGGGTAAAATGGCAATTCTGGTAACATCAAATTTTCATAGAATCAAAGTAGACAAAACCTGCAAAAGTGTTTAAAAAAGACTCAGGTGTCATCAGAAATGCAACTGAATCAAGTTTTTGGACAAGTACAGTGATTGTCAGACGAAAAAACGCAAAAATTTCGGTGCATGTGTACACAAAGACGATACAGATTTTCTATGATGAAAGATCACAAGATCTGACTGAATTTTTCCGTAGGAGAGTGGAACACCCGGTGTTCCAAGTCAGTCGAAAGAAATGGATACTCCACAAAATCTGGCCCCTCACCCATGGAACCCTCTACGAACCACTGCATCACTACCTAGCTTTAAGTTTAGTGTGTGGCAAGCAAACTGTCACGAAAGCTACAGTATAGTTGAATGCATAATGTTAAGGCAAAAATGTATGACATTTTTTACTAACTCAACGAGCAGTGATTGCCAATCAAGTGGATCGAAAGTGTCACAATTTTGGCGATGAAACTCTCTTGACAAAGTTCTTTCTTTAGCTTCGTACACATCAGTGAGTGATACTAAACATTCGTCATGAAAATTATAAAACTTGCCACAAGGAACCAAATAATGGAAGCTATTATAGGCTTGAAAAACTATTCGTGATTACATAGTTGATCAACTCAGATAACAAAGGGACCACAGACATTAGGCAGCAAACCACCAATAGATAATGTGCACTGGCCCAATGGGTTCACTCTCTTGAAAAGTGCTTAAAACGATTCAAGGTGACCTCTTTTTTTTCGTGTTTTGCCAGTACTTTCTTTACTTGGGCATTGAAGTGTACCAAGTAGAGCTCAAAATCTGAATGGGTGACATAAGCAAATCTTTTGTACGTGCAATGATCAACCAGGGTGACGTTACCACACGATCGGTATAAGAAATGCCCGATATGGAATAAGTTATATGCATGACGAAACCTAGAATAGGTCCCACCAGAGACCAACTGAGATTGTAATGTTTATTAGTACATATACATCCCTAATAGAAATGTCATATGTCACTCAAGGGTTACTAAATCTTGGATGGGGTGGGCCCTGCATTCTAATCACTTGAACGATGACACTCAACTTATTGGAAGCTGTTTTTTCAAACGGTGTCCAATAAATTTCATAACCTTGGTCAAGGTGCCCGTCGCAATTTCTGATGTGCAGTTTACCTCTCACACCAAACACACGTTCGTGACTTCCCCCCATTCGGGTTTACAGATCTGTGAAAAAAGGGGCTAGTTCGACAATGTCAAACTCTAACGAGAGATGTGTATCTATAACCAAGTCATAAACTGAGGAGATATTTTGGACTAACTGTGTTCATATGTAATCACAATAGTTAGACCTGTGTTGTGCACTTCAATTGCCCTAAACTGAATTGCAAACACTGATAAGAGGCAGGCACGTAGCAATTGTGTGGGCATGGTGGAAAATATCAAGGGGTTATGGGAAAGCCATAGATAGACTCTGAATTCTTCAGAATGCTTGAATATTTTTCACATTTGCCAGTAACAAACGTAAACTCTCACCGACTTGAGAAAAGCCCTGCTTTGTAACTTGACAGAGGCAGTCAAAAGGGTTGGGTACCTGAAACTTTCTAACAAGACGTCTTCCCCCTCCCCGGTTCAGGGGACCCTAAGAAGATGTTCAAACAAATATTCTTGAAAAATTAGTTTGTGATATCATCATTGGCCTAGTGCCCTACGAAGTCTCATCCACAGGCCCAAGGGTCTTCCTATGCCATTGAAAACACAACATTCAAGACCATTTACTTAGAGGTTTAAAAAAGGGGAGCAGGAGGGAAGGCTAGTAGCATATTGATAAGGCCCTGGGAACTGACGTATGAGTGTGGAACAAGAGTATTTATCCAGATTTAAAAGGTTTCCAGAATGCATCCTCTGTCTGTCAGGAAACTGTTAGAAAAAGAGAACATGCATCTCCCCAGTGCCCTGTCTTTGAGAATCTTGCATATTAATGAAATCTTACATATTCATGGTCAGCTCAGAGAAATTTCCACTTCAGAAGGGTAGGCAGGATGCGCCAACTGACACTCTGGCACTGTCCTCCACCTGGATTTGTGACTGGTTTCAGCACATGACAACAAACAGCATGTAACAATTACAATTTCCATTAAAAATAAAACAACATGCCCTTTAGCCTGCACTGCATCGCAAGGCCAGGCCAAGTGCCCAGAGCATCACAAAGTGCACACAAACAACGTCATGATGGTCATACAGGATATTGGGAGAACACATTAACATCACTACAGTCAATTACATGACCAGAATCATTGCACGATCACTGTAACACATGTTCATCAGTTCAACTGCAGTACAAAGTGAAAGGGTGAAGGAAAAACCCAGTCCAAATAAATATCACCTTAAAAAGTTTCAACAGATGGGATGGCCAGTGGTTTCCAATTTTGCCTTTTGTGACTCTGGTTTAACGTACGGCTAACAACGTTAAGTCGAGACCTTTGATACATGACATACTGTCTTTTGAATTGACCCTACATGCTGACAAAGCAGACAGAAGAAAATGAAAAGTATTTTTCCTCACAGCAATTACCAGCATCTGAATGGTCTAAACAACATATGTTTGTTCTTAGCTCCATACATTCACTTTCATGATGAGCTGTTCGCACCATATTTTGCCAACTTAAGATTTAAATCACATGACCAGCACCCACAGTTGCAAATGCTGAATCAGAGCTGCTTTCAAATCGGTTGTCATTTGCACTTGTAACTAACCTATGCAGGATTCGTATTTAAGGCGATGTGGTAGGATATATGACTTTTACTAATGAAGAGTATGAGGAGTCTCTCTTGACAACTAAAGACGATCTGTGAATTTAAAAATCGAATGTGCAAACTTCTAACTTTTGTTTCTCTCATGGGATACATCTAATGCAGATGTCCTCCAATTAAACCATTGTTGGATAGTGGTTTCGAATCTTGTGAACACCCTGCAGACCCTGATTTGCGAACGTTATCTGCTGTTACCCATATGTCTACCTTAAGGAAAATAAGGTAACCAACCCATGCCCTACAATAAGCCTAAAAATGCTTACCCTTCCCACGCACATTTGATTATTTTATAGCCCTGCTTTCTGTTTTAAACTGTCAAAGAGGTACCCCCCAAGATGTTGGAAGCCAAGGCCATGGGGTGTCTTACTTTGGACATTAAATGAATGCAGTAAAGAAGTCCATCACTGCTATAACCCCATACACAAAAGTACACAAATCAACCTCACTACTGGTTGATTTAGGTCCGACTGTACCAGCTTTTGCCTTACGTAAGGCAAGAGAAAATATCTCACATTCCCTTACATGTAACCCATTCCTCTTCCGATCAAAACAGCTTGATCATGCCCTGGAGTGAGGCTTAATGTGTCAGATCGAAATAGTTAATTCTTTTCACCGAAATGAACATTCATGACATGAAATGATTACAATGAAGACCTATGAATGTTTCCCCTAGGGTGCTGTCAGGGTAGCTTTAATACGCATAAATAATCATGTTGAATACACGTCCTGCGATTTTTTATTTCCCTTGACAGCGGACTTGTGGAAACTTTCAGACAAATATATGTTCAGCATTTGTTAAAAGCACTTTGACAATAATCCTGACACTTTATTTTCTGCAGTTTATTTACAATCTATGCTTTATCCTTAATGGCTGCCAAACTTCGGAATGATTTGAAATGATTTTTTGTTGTCTGACTCAGCCAATTGACTGCAGAACTACAATATTCTAACTTACATCCCACTGAGGAGCTCATTTTCACAAAAATGTCTATTTTTCTTCCAAAATTTCAACGTTACACTGGAAGAATAATTCACTGCAAATAAAAAAAATACTGGAAGAATAATTCACACAAAAAATGTGTAATTATACATTTTTCTTCATTTTTGGAAGCAAACATACGTTTAATGACTGGGTTTGTAACTTATGTCGGGGGAGGAGGAAGGGTTCTTGTAAATCACTTGCCCCACGTAAATACCATTTCATTTTGTCACTATCTGACACTTCAATTGAATTAAACGCAGCAAATTAGCTTCTTTGGTTGAAAAACACTTTCTTCTTACAGAGGGGGCCATTGCAACAGTGAAGTGATCATACACACAGGTGGTCCTACACTTGTAGTGATAGCCTATGAGATACCAATAGTTAACTCCACAGTATATGTTTAAGGGCACTCATGGGTTCCCAGTACTCGATCAACATCTCCATACGAAAACGAACATATGAATCCTAGGCATTAGTGAACAGAAAATAGAACCATAAGGTTTGCTACATACGGTGAATGCTCACTCAATTGTGAATCATTGATTGGCTGGGTGTTATGTGCGTTTACATGACGGATACATCCACAACACATAGCAACGTGATGTTGATACATGATGGGTGTCCGTGATAGGCAGTCATCCTGTTAACAATCTTGCCTGCTACCTTTCTGAAAGACGCAATCCAGCGTAATATCAGAGAGAGCTCTTCCTAGGATAACTTGAACCCTTTTGCGGAGTTCGAACAACTTCAATCATAACGTAAATGTGTCCGAGGAGAAACATGGTCCATGAACCTCTTCATCCATCCCTATTCAGCAGCACATGAAAATGACAACTTGGTCGCGCTTGCTGAAAAAGGCAAACCTGTGTGCGTGCATGCAGGGCATGCAGCAGAATCGCCGTTGATCTATGCCTGTGTAATGCAACAGTGTACTATTCTTGTGACAGTATGTGACACCTGCTTAACGAGATGATTCTGCAGATTTTTTAGCTGAAGTTTCTATTTGTACAAACTTACATAATGTCACCACAGATGTTCCCTATCCCTGGTATGGGATCATCCTTGGCAGTTCATTTTAGATGTATCGGAGATAACTGCATGCTCTGACAATTACACTCCATTCCTCGAAATGTTGAGAACAGAACAACAGTTGTCTTTGTTTTCATCTCATGGGAATGGCAACTCACACAGAGAGAAACATCTGACTTAGATAAATTGGATTTGTACTTACTCCTCCTTTCTCAGTGAAAAGGCAACAACAGTATTTTGCTAATTTGTACTATTAGCTATTTACTTGCAAATGTAAATGTAGCAGATATATGCAAAGTGTAGGTACACAACATGTGGTTAAGTTGTATAGCATGACACACACTATATTTACAAGCATTCAAAGATACAGTAAAGTATCTTGTTTTTGTCTGAGAGGAACATGAGTTGTGATGGGCACAAACTGCTCACAAAACACATCCTCAGACTACACAGTTGTCACAATGATGAGTGTACGAAGCTAAACTTCTGTGTGAACAGGGCATCACTGAATTCGGGGGCACTAGTCATTCATTCCTTTTGAAGTTTAAATTTGATCATACTTTTTGAATAATAAAAGAAAAGAGACAATGGGGAAACAATTAAAAAACACTGACAATATTTCTTTTACTCAAATGCATAATATTGAGGATATTTCCTCTGATGAAGTAATCTTTTCTTGCCCTTATACTCGGTTACACTCAGACAAATTTATCAGACATGATCATAGGAGCTGTTTGAATGTTTTGTAATCCCCAAAACAGGCCCAAAAATGATGGCAAGGATGAGGAGTCCTGTATCGATCAAAGAGGATGAAAGCTTGACGATGGAAGCAGAATTTCGCAGATGCAAAAACAGTGCAGAAACTTCACTGGCAGACCAAAAGGCTGGCAAATTACNNTACGGTAATGCATAGGTTACATGAGGTTAGGGAGTACGCGCTGTGAATTCCAATATTCTCCCAAATAAGTGACAAGTGAGAACGATGCAAGACCAAGAGTAGAGAGTGAACTAAACTTGGAATACCGTACCAGTTGAAATTTGTCATATTTTGCCACTAAAAGTCATACGTTACAGACACAAAATCATTGTTTAAATCAACTTTTTGCATACATAAATATTCATATCCATTCCCATTGGTCTGTCTGATTTCAAGTAACAATGATTGACAGCTAGGTTTTCTTGGAGAATTTTGAAGGGCCCACAACAATAGTGACACAAGTTTTATATTCAGATCTGGAAGACAATGCATACTTCTTTCTCAGATGTTTTCCCCTACTTTCTTTTCCCTGAAACACTGATGAAGAAGAAAGACAGATGACCAGATGATTGCAGTGCAACTCAGGAACTCATATTCAAGCTTAAATGAGAAAATTTACTGTTACAGCAAAGAGGATGGCAAAATTCAAATTTCCTAATAACTGTGCACCACAATGTTGCTGAATAAATTCACAATGTAGGTTATGTCTCCATATCTACAGAGTTTTTTGGTCAAAATGACCATTTTTTTGCTGAACCAAACTGAACTTTCACTGAACTTTAAGATGTGCTAGTCATCACGTGTTCAGTATACATGAATAGTTGTTTATCATTAATAAGGAGTTATGAAGAGTGTGCATATCCTGTTTAGATACAAATATCTATATCCCTCCTTGTTCTTAGAAATTTGAAATGCAAATCTTCCTACCAATAAATGCTCTGAGAAGGTCATCAAATTGTGAACAATCTTTTCTTTGCATAAATTTAGCATCCCTAAAGTAGGTGATCGGTTGCAAGAAGCTACCACTGCAGCTGTAAAATTTCTGGTGTGGCTTACCACACTGGTGTGTAAACTACTTCTTTTCTTTGACTTTTTTTCTCCAATAGGAGAGACCTCCAAACTACTGCAACTGAGGTTTCACAAATTTCGAAATGAAGGTCACTTCATGTTGACCTTATGTTTATGTAACACATTGTTATTGATACAGGAAGCTATCGCCTGGTAATGTGCTGCGGTGTGATTGTCCTAGATTTAATGAATTGCGTGACTTCCTGGTGACGAGGAATGATTTGACATTGAATACCGCTGCTAGATCTATCAGTACATGAGGTATTCTGTGGAGGAGGGTGGAGGGGTGCTTCTTTCTCTGCATTGTTGATTGCTGACTTCAATAACCCCCCATTTAATTATCCCCCTGGAAATTATAAGGAATCAGATAAATAAATATGCAAATGTATGCATTCCATAGAATCCAGTGTTCACATTTCTGAGGTAAATCCATGTGAATGGTGCTGGTGTCCTTATCTCTCAAACATGCCTGTAACTTCAGGGAATTTACAAACTATTTTACTGTACATGAAATACTCTTTTTCAATGCTTTCCATCCATGTCTTTATCCACTTTAATGGTACTAAAAATTCCATGTTTTTTAACTAGAAATTTTGAACTCACATAAAAACATCACATGGGATTTTGTTTTCATTTAGTCACATTTGATGTCATAGGTTCAATCACAACAAAGTGCTTTTGGATCATATTTCAAAATCTAAATCAGGAAGGCACTGATGTGCTGTCACTGGCAAAATTATGCTAACATAACACATAACATAACACATTACTGATCTCATTCCTGCAAAAGGGGTGTAATGGGAGCATCCATCTTGCCCTTGTCAGCCTATGAGTTTCAAGATGGGGCAGACCTATTTAACCGAATTTTGAAACATCAATTCCATTCAGCATGTTTGCAAATACATTTCAGTTTTTCTCCATATTCTTCCGGTAACATTTTGCATGCCACTTCATTTGAGCCACCTCCTCCGAAAGTGGCACACCTGTACCATTCGAGAAAGCACGTTCTAAACTACGCTTCATTGCTGCATTGTCTCTCTGCTGAAATAGTGAGTCGAGATAATGCAGTTCAGCGTCACATTTCTGTTTGTTTCATTATTTTTCTTCAACCACCAATGCAAACAAATTTCATCAAGGAGGAGAAGATACAGAAAATACAGATGTGCACGAAGTTTGTAGAAAGCATGATACATACAGTATGAAGTACTTATACAAACTCAAAAGGTTTAGCACACGAGGATATCACAAATTACAGCCTCCCCCAAGAATAAAAAGGAATTCAATTAAATGTTCAAATTCTAATAAAGCAGAAAGGTTCTAGAAAGTTGCTTATATTGGCAAGAAGTAGAGATTTTCTACATTAGCAAAATACTGCATGTACTTGCACTTGCAATCACAGCACAAAAGTGGGTGAGAGAGGAGGGGGGGTGGAGAGTCAACAGAATAAGGACGGGGATGGACATGGGTGAGGAGGAATAAGGGTGATGGGAGGGATGAGTTTGCTTTCAGGATGGATTCTTATAAGTGTCAAACCGCATGGAATGGCAAGGAATGATGAAATCATTCACAAACAGAGGTGTACAGATGATAAACAGAAGGATCTGGGGAAATACCTCTTTCAGAACTTGAACTTGGTGCATACTGGAGTTTGTTTAAGTCAGAGTGTGTAAGAAATGTTAATGGCACTGGGGTGGGGTTTTTTGGAAGGAGGTGATGAGACCTTATCATGGCTGAGACATTTGATACCTGCCACACGTCCTGTTGCCACGGTGTTGGTATGCGCCACCTCCAAACTACATACAGTAACACCCTACAGACGCTTACAGATTTTTCTCATCTAAGATCCTAAGTGTCTACGTATATATGATTCTTTCTCACGTTTGGAGACGTTCGAAAAGCACGAATATTTCTTGCATAAGGAAAAGAACCACCGAGTGCTAACGGGTGCAATCGATTGTGTCGGCATACATGAATTTCGATAGCATCTGCACACAGATTGAGACAAGAATCCAAATGACAGCTGGTGGACGCTGGTGCCACTGACGCAGTCAGAGGTGGTACATGGGTAATACGCATCAATTGGGCAGGCTATGTCAATCCTTGATCTGACAAAGCTTCATCCATCCTTCTCTATCTCTCTCTCTCGATTCTGTCATTTCAACTACCTTCTTCTCTGAGTTTCCTTATTGCTTCAAAGACATCCTCTGGAACTTTTCATACTCTGCCTTCTTGGCAAACTCATACCACCCATTACACAGACTCTCCCCTGTAGAGAGTCATCACAACCGGGAGAACCTGGGCGGGTTACAATGCATCAGAGGTACCACATTTCAAGTAAAGGTGGAACATGAGTGGAAAATTCGTCAGTGAAAGTCAAATTTTGCAGAATAGACCATAACCACCACAACATAACATTGCTTAAGCCCCATTTTGGAATAGATGTATATTTATATCCATTGACAAAAAGGTTTGTTTGATTCCAGGTAATGGTGTTTAACTGCTATGCTTTCTTGGAGANNTTTGCTACATGTGATCTTTTCCTCCGTTTTCTCTCCCCCGAAGCACGGACGAAGAACAAAGGGAGACGACCTGGCGATAACCAGCACAAAAAATATATTCCAGCTTTAAGTCATTCAAAAGTAGTGGCATCTTTATTCACTTTTTGTAATCCAACTACAATGTGAGAGGAAGCATAGTTACTAACGTTTGAATACTATCTCTCACTCTTTTTGTGGTGCAATACCAGGTTTGTGCTTTCCTTGTATCTATCTACAACATCTAAACTTTGAAACAAGGGTGATTAACCATGAACAAAAAGTTGCAAGGAGGTTTCAGGTGGCTACAAAGACCATGCTTTGCACCTGCAGTCTTCTTTCTCATCCCATTCCCAGTGGTTAGCTTATCTAGGACTGAGCCTGAATTTGACTTAACTTCAAATCAAAAAGAATTGGTATGAATTTGAAACAGCCAAACTTTTTAAATGCAGATACTTAGCAATATTTTCAACTTTTTTTCATTATCAGTTTCAATCTAACCTCTCTCAGTTTTGAAATGCTTAATTAAAACCCATGCGAGATGCTTCCAAGGGGATTGCATGACAACTGTCTTTAGTGTATGCCACCGTACTGCCATCATCTATAGTGAAAAACTAACCTCTTTTTCCCTTTAAATTAAATAATATGGGAATCTGATGTGCACATATTAATAATTTGAAAAATGTTGTTTTAAANNTTTCAAAGTTTTTTTTTTTTTTTTACTTCTATGATGACAATTTTACAGTTTCAGGGTAAGATGTATGTTTCTGTCACTTATCTTGTTGCATACATCTGAGACATGCTGCTATTTTGGTCCAAGATATCTTGATATGTAGCGTCCCATTGCAGGCCAGATGAAGACACCCCAAAGGGCTTAATCCTAAATAACCGATGTGATGGCTGATTTGCAGTGAAATTTTGGGATTACCAAAAGTCCTCAAAAGATAATGCAAAAAGTTCCACTCAATTTGTAATTCATCCAGGAATGGAACTGATAAAGTCTTTGCACAAAGTAGGCTGTCATCCTGTTACTGTACCCCAATCTGATATGATAAGCAATTCCAACTCTTTTGTTGAGTAAGTGCTTATGCTCTATAGACAAACTTGTTATTCCATTCATGCCAGTTACATATGGATGTAGGCAGATCATCCACTTTTTTCCTTTTTTGAGACTAAGACAGAAATTACAAGTTGCAAAATGCAAAATAATAAGCTTGCTGGATTTACAACGGCAGATTAGAGAAATGAGGATGAACATTAACCTTTATTGACCAGAAATTTCAATATAAAGTAAGATAAAGGAGAAAAAGACAGGGGGGAACGAGAAATTACAGGGAGGAAAAGTGAAGGGGTCATAATGTATAAAGTATCAAGAGATTTGCATGTTCAGAAAAAAAAACCTTGTTTCTATCATTAGCAATTGGCAAAGAGTTCCCATGGTGACAGATTCATGGGAGGCAGTCATGTTTGCTTGGTAACGGTAAGATAAGCTGAATATGAGGGATATTTCTTAAATATAGGTTCCCTGCAGTGTTTCATCGCAATGTTGGGGCCTCTTAAAGCCATGCATCTTACTACATCTACTGCTGACAGGAGGAAAGTGTTGCTCATTCATTTCCACACAGCGAGTTCAGGAGAGCATGACGGGCTGGAAGGAAGTGACAGGTTGGAGAGAGTGACAGGTTCGGTTCTCATTTCACAGGGGTGCTTGAAGAAACGGATCAATCTGATGCGAATGACATCGCAAGTACCACCAAAACCAATAGTCATGATGCTCTGAACGATCTATGACCTAGCGGATATTTTTGTCGACAAAATGTGATATAAGTGGTGGATGCTTACTGTGAAATATGGCTTTGGCAAAAACAGATGAAACAAACAAATGAAATAACTCACCACTATAGACAGGGTGAGACATCACCAACTGCTTGAAATATAGCATCCTTGCAGAGAGACATGACTTCAGCACTTCACCTCCTGGTCAGAGAAAAATTAAGGTACATAATTTATCTGAGATTGTAAATTAGGTTTATTTTGACACAAGAAAAATAAGTCAAAGATGTAACCTGTTCAAAAAGTTTTAATGTCAACATCAACTCTGCTTTGCAAGCAATGAGCAACTATCCCAAAAAAGTGCAAGTGAAGAAAGTTTTATTTATAGGTAGCATGACATCATGTGACAGCAATACTTGTGAAAAATATGACAGCTAATACACTGGTCACATGGCAGTTTAAAAAAGACTTGGAGATGTTTCAAATTTCATAAACATTATTGCTACTCCTGCACCCTCTTTCCCTTCCCACACAAAACATGTAGGAAAGGCAATAGAGTAGCCTGGTGAGTGAGAGGCTGCTCTAGTGAAGGGGATTGTTGGTAAACAGCAGGTTCTGAGTATATTCCTTCAAGGCAGCAAATGAGCATTTTCTAAATTCATGGAAGTACAAAAAGACAGATATGGAAAGATCATAGACAAAGGGTGGTGGCTGGATTGATACCTCTTGCCATAATCAAATAATGAAACTGTCTCATCATAGTTTTCTCAGACTTGGTGTAAGCTTAGGCCTAAAGCAAACAATATACAAAGTATGACAGGGTATATATGCTCTCATCTTCCAGAGCAGATATTTTGTAGATGTAAACATTTGAAGTGTCCGCTGAACAATGCACAGGAGCGAAATAAAGAAAAATGAATTGAAAGAAAGGCAAACCACTGCAAGTGTTAGTACAGTCTTACTTTTTAATTTGTTATGTAACAACGATTGAGCTGACTAATATTTATTTATTGTAAGCAAAAAAAAAGAAAAAAGAAGCTATTATGAGGTCAGTCTACAGGAGACACATTCATAAATGTTTTCAGTGATAACCATAATACCTAACAAATGTGATAATAATCTCATTTACCAGCATATGAGAAAACTTTTAAAACAAAAGAGACTTTCTAAACTAGGTAGTTTACATACTTCAAAACATAAAATACAAAAAATGGATTTGTATTTCCCTTGTGCTATTTCTTTCAGCTTCACTCTTGTGGGTTAAGAGAGGGGTAACATTTTTAAGCCATTATTCGACATAAAATGGATCTTATCACATTATCATACGGTAAACACCCATGTTTCATCTCAGAAATTATTGTTTTATTTGATTTAAATCGCAAGTAGGGTACACTAGTATCAGCTACTTCACACCGGTGATTCAACTGTGACCGCTTATGTTTTCCACCTGTGTACACAACAGTTCTCAAGTTAACAAAATGGCATCAAGGTCACAAAACAAGTGACTTTTTGATGAAACATTTAATGCATAAATCAGTGTCTGATGTCTGCTCATTAAATGTCATTCACTAACAAGAGAACTTGACCACTCCCTACATTTAATTGCTATAATCACACGGCTCAATAAATCATGCCAACTGCCAAGACGACAAGACAATGATTTCCACAAGTAACATTCCTGAACTGTTCCCGAACTTTTGTCCGTAAACTTTCATCAAGGATTCAGATGAAACAGGACGGATTCAAGACTTACTGATCTGTCCTGTTTTCATCTTTGAATGCATGACTTGCAGTGAATTAGTTTTGTACAATATATGACTTGACAGAGGTTAATTGTGACTTCGTGTATGCCTAAAAAAAATTCCTGGATGTGACAAAAAAAAAAAAGGTTCTGAATGAGACAACACAAAGAGAGCTATGTGAAAGCGGCCCCTCTTACCCAACCCCTCCCCGACCAACCAAAAATATAACAAGTATGGTTTGTCAAGATCAACTGTGACATCACTTTGGTTTTATCTACCATGTGTTTCATATTCTGATGTCATATTTCCTTTCACACGATGTTTTCATAACTCATGAAGGAATTCAAACATCCGCCAGGCAGGGACTATACATCCATCTTAATACATGAATATTACTCTGTATCAGCATGCATGACCTTTTGATATACATAGAGGGTGTGACAATCCAAAGGCAGTTTTAATCTCCAAGGAGTAATATATTGTACTTTAATGGGAGAATGTATTCTCCAATGCATGAAGGAGGGGGGAGAGGATTAGGAGAGGGTGAATCTGCATGTAGAGAGGAAGCCATAGAGAAACTTCCTAACAAAGAGACCAAACCATTATTACAATAACCATCATGGTGTTGCTCATTAACCTTTCAAATATGCTCTTTGATTCCACTCTTGCTTGAGTGATGACAATATTTAAAAATATATACAATATTAAAAACAAAAAATGGTAATGAAAAACATAGAAAAATGAGTTTGGATTTCGATTGATACATAGCTTCACAAATTCCAAGGAAACTGAAAGTGCCACGTCTTTTTTTTCTTTTGTTTTTTTTTG
>VJOZ01062268.1:560-13030 GCA_009801055.1 Stichopus horrens
TGATAACACTAACAACTGGTTTAATGAGGTAATTTCAAGTGATTTGTCTGCTCTTAGAGGACTTCATCAAGAAATTTAAAGACTTCTGGACTATTAAATGCAGTCTTATTACGAAGCTGTTCCTTCGTATATTATATGCTGTGTTGTCATGCTATCATGTCATTTCACGTCATAAAGATAGGTATGGGATGCAGGTGTGTGCTGTTAAGTGTGTCTCTTGGAACATATTGAGTCTGCTCAAAAATCACTACAACTCAGTAGTGCGTGCCTGGTCGCTGTAAGTATGGTCATGAACTCACAGACATTTTAGGACAAATATAGAAATTTCTTTAAGACAGTTCTATTTTTACCATAAGATATACGCAATCACCCATTTTCTTTCTCCAGGAACAATGCACGTAAGACTGCTACTATTTTCCGTAGTATTTGTACTGCTAATTGTGAGTTGCGAGGCTCGTCCTTGGGGGAACTTAGACAATGACGTCATGGATGGAGACATTCTCAAAAAGATAATTTATGACCTTAATGCCTATCAAGATATTCCTGCCAAAAGAGAAGTTTGCTGGCTATTTTTCACCCCTTACAAGTGCTGACATTTGCAACGGTATGTATCGACTGTTTCTGTTGAATTTATCCCACATACTGTACGATTTCTCTTTTACTACCTTATCAGAGAACACAGTGTCTGAATTAATTAAACCATGAAATCAAGAACATTCGCGAACTCAAAACCAAAAAACTTTCAATCAGCAATATTTCTGTGGCATGGTGAATAGTCCTAGAGAGTGGGTTCATTTTTATCTTCTCTTTTGAAGTTCAGTTTATTTCGCAGGACTCAAACATTGTTTACGAATGAAGCAGTTGTCAATTGTGTTTTGTCCTCAAATAGTTTAAAACAACTGGTTTTTTTTTCTTGAATTCAACTAACGACCTATTCTTTTCACAGGTTGAGGTCAATAATTGTTAAAACTCTATATGCATGTAACACTGGAGTTTTCAAATTCTTCCACAATGACATGTAGATTTTTGTTCAAGTACGTTTTTTGACTTGTGAATCATACAGAGACTACCAAAGTTAAGACCACTGGTGTGCTGTTTTGATTGTGTGCAGATTAAATTGAGGCTAAATATAGATTGCCGAACAGGATACGACTTTACACACTCCTGCGCAAACGCTAAATGCTTGCATGTTTTAGATATCAATGCAGTTATCAGTAAATGTGATTTGCTCTTTCAGTGTAATTCAATTAAATGCCTAAATTTTAACACAATATCCAGTTATTTCCATTTTCAACTGAAGTTTGATAAAGTAGAACAAACCTTGGTAATGCATGTTACATTTTAATGTCATCTTCTTAAGACAGAAAGAGTATCTTGGTGTTACATTAACGTCATCATTAATGTCATGTTTCATTGATGAGATCTTCATGAGACAGAAAGAGTATTTTGGTGTCACATTAATGTTATCTTCATGAGACAGAAAGAGTATTTTGGTGTAATTCCCTTTACAGGATGACGTGACAGAGTGACGAGAACAACTGCACATGCCTTGTGTAAGAAATTCTAATGCAACGGGTCTTGAGAATATCATGATCAGCACGGATTTCAGATGAATTGCACCAAATATCTCTGATGGCTATTCTTGCTACTGCTGCTATTATTTTTACTCCATATACCAACACTGTTAAATAAGAACTATTCGATACCCACTACGAGGAAGGGGCCTACGTAATGACGGCACTCACTACAGATATATTCATTACACGTATCAACAATGATCATCTTCAGCTGTTTTCTTGATCCTTAAGTTTGAATTTATCAGTTTGCTTGTTGCAGAATGTATATTACGTAGTTTTGACAATGAAATGTTCCCATCAATCAATAGGTTTAGGAGGGTCAGCGTATTTCAGTACATGAGTACTTACTTCTATTGAGGTGTGTCTTGTAAAGCTGTGTTCATAGACAACAAATTATCATTCGATAATAACGTCACATTCCAGGTTGATCAGTCTCAACAATCGCCATTTATTTTGAGTTATTAATCGATCACACATGATCTATTTTTTATTACTGATATATGGTAAGGTACTTTCATCTCTCCATTATTTTCCATTTTATATCATTTATTCCGTGCATGGTATTAACCCCCTTAATAAATCCCTCCAACGTAAACTTCGTTTCTTTCATAAGACGCCCCATCTTCTCTAGCCATTTCTCAAAATAAAAAACACGCTTCTTGCATAAATATTAGCCTCAGAAGAAGCCAGTGTCTAGGATACTGTTCCGGTTGATTTAGCGTACATTCATTGCTTTAAGGAATTTCACCTAAGACGTGAGACGAACAACTTTATCTTGTCATGAACAAACAGACAACGAAGTGACACGAAACAGTAAAATAAACAGTTGAGGTAGCACTTTATGGTGGTTACTATTGAAAGTTATTGTCCTATGTATTCCATCACTACTTCTTATGTATCTGAGCTTTACAGATGGGACTCTTTTGTTTTGCCTCTTACATCGTTAGAAAATGTAGGCCTACTGACGTATTACGTAAAAGCACTGCACTGCTACAAGTTGATATGGTTCAAGACGCGTGGAGGAAATAAGACAGAAATATATTATGAAACGTTAATATTAATCATTGAAATCCAAGTCAACAATAAAACACATCACAGAAAGAACTCAGCCGTATAATATTATTTTAGTACCCTGTTACCGACTATCTTAATTGATTATGGACAAATCTCCTTCACAAATTTACACATTTGAATTGTAAAATAAAGCTTTTAAAAAGCACACACAAAACTGTGTTACTAAATTATGAGAAAAAGATAATTTTAACATGTCATCATATGTAGATTTTACGTCAACATATTGATATTAGTGCTACTAATTTTCAAATAATCCATTCCTCGTATCTCAGTGAAACACATGTACCACATTAGAGTAATGACTCTGTTCAATGAGTGGAACCCCGCTATCAGTGTTAATTCACGACAAGTCAAGAATGCGATATCATCAACCCGGTTCGTGTTTTACTTAATTGACGATGACTAATAAAAAACACCTTTTACAAAAGAATCAAAGAAAAGAGGGCGGGCATAGATTTAATGGTGCGGTGACAAATTGATATATAGGTCGCCTTCTCACTTATGAAACACGACCTTTGAATATACTACTTAGCAAATGTTCAACCTCTTGTTGCAACTGAGAAGCAAATGTAAACCATTAGAAAAATGGAACTAATCCTGCTCCGTCATCCAGAGTGATGATAACGTATCATATTACATTAAGAGCTACTACTGCTCGCCAAAAGATGTCCAACCCACTGATGGGAATCTCATACCACTTACATCTTATTCTGACAGATATTCACGACAATTCATTGCATCGCCTAATATCATAAAATAAGTTGATGATGTTAGGTGTGTAAAAACACAATCAAATAGATTGATTGTTTACGTCAAATATTCATTGTTAATAAACATTAAAACATCAGAATACCCATAATCTTGCCGAAGAACTGAGCGTGCACTGGGCTGTAGCTTAAGACTTTACCCAAAGGAATTCGTTCCTGCCTACTAGCGAAACCAGCCAGTGGGTAAAAGTTTTATAAATATTATTGCAGCTGAGAAAGAGGGATAAAAGACAGAAAATTGCTGATTAAGGCGATTGTTTATAAACTATTTTGAGAATTGTTAATGTCAGTTAGAGGCGTAATGTTCTATTGTATGTGATACATTGAATGAAATATAATCCGGTCGGTAAAGTTAATGTCACATGGAGTTAATATTAAATCCCCTTGACAAAAGCCGTATATTTGTAAATGAAAGGGATGGTTGAATATATGTTGAGTAGTACACCGTAGTTCATACATGTGTGGATTCTATAGACCTTAATTGTTGTAAAAGGTAAGTTAAAACCAACAAACTTGTGACAATAACACATTATAATTTGTCCCAAACATGACTGAATTGTTATTGCTTAGCTGTGTAAAAATCAGGCTGAGATCTAAAATGATCTGCAGCTTCTAGGAAGTGTCTTGGAGACCAATCACAGCGAGGATTGCAAGCATAAAATGAGAAACAATCAGTGATATTCCACCAATGAATGCCATCTCTCCGATACCAGCTGACGAAGGCTTCTCTGAGGACTGTATTATTGACAATTGCCTCGTTCCAGGTTTTGTTGGACAATATAAAATCGTTTTCAAAACATGAAGTTATGTACAAACCATCACGATTTGATCGTACTACTTGTTGAATACCCTCCTGCCGTTCTAGAGCGTGTGAGGTCAGTTCTGATATGTGGTCTTTACAACTCGGAGGGTAACAGCGGAGATCGAGGGTAAACCATACTGACCAAGCGTTAAAGAATGAGTCCACCAGAAACATTGGTGTTGATATAAATTTGTACATGTTTCCTGGGATAAGGCAGCTCCATTCGCTAAATTGGGCCGTATTAACTGCCAGACATTTCTTGTTTAGACTTTCTGTAAGAAAATCAACGAAATCATTTTTTTTTAAGGAAGTAGTGTCTACTAAAATAATAATCAGGAAAGTTATAAAACTGCTATAATTTCAAAATAAAAGCAGTAATATTGCATTTGCAAGGAAAAAGTTAAACGTAAGCTTACTTGTAGCATTAACCTGTAGATAGTTGAGATATAGCATCTAAATCGCCTTTGAGCATACGTCACTTGCAATTGAAAAATGAAATCAACAATTCCTACAGCTTTTCCAACAGCCTATCCACTAATAGGTTAGGGTAGCAAACATAGCTATACATTTCGATGTGAAATGTTACTTGGGCTAAAAAAAAAAAATACTGCGAATCGTATAAGTACTTGTATCAGTATTTCTCCTTTAACGGTATTTACCTCTTGACTTGTGTGTAACGTATAATAGTTTCATAGCTCCTTTCATCTGCGGAAACCTCGTTTTATTCAGTGCATCCACGAAGAATCCTGAATCTGCTAGTCCTGATATCTGAGTATTTGGTTGTAATTGTTCTTTAATGAAATCCAAATGCAAGTAAACAGCTTGTGCTCCGACTGCAACGAAAAAACATCATTAGTGTAACGTTTATAAGAAAAAATGGTTATGCTACTACACAAGACTGCTGTAAGTTTGCAATGTTATAACATTGTTGAAATAAATTGTGGAGCATAAACTTAAATTTATCATATGAGTGAAATTGAAATAGTCTTTTTTAGCGTGATTGGTTGAATTGTATGCAACATGTGCGTTATTCCTTAGGTTGGTTTGTCTATCTGTATGTAAATCTCTCCTGTACATCTATGAACATACGTGTGGATGGACTGACAGACTGGTATGCACTTATTCCTGGCATTCAATACATGTAATCTAGTTTAACGCCTCACCTCCAGTTCCACTAATTACTATTTCATCCGCATCACTGAGTCCTTTGTCCATTAACCATTT
Source organism: Stichopus horrens (assembly GCA_009801055.1). Lineage (NCBI taxonomy): Eukaryota > Metazoa > Echinodermata > Holothuroidea > Aspidochirotida > Stichopodidae > Stichopus > Stichopus horrens. Next base: position 6,005 of record VJOZ01062268.1, read on the forward strand.
CAATATACACTTCAGGATGTGATAACCTCGAAAATATACTTCGTTATAAACGCTGGGTGACTCTGCGTAAACGTCTCCTATCAGTGTTGATATGTGAAAGAAGAAAATCCAATTTGAACTTAAATAATATAATAGTGAAATGAGCCAAGTTGAGTAACTGATCTTTTTCAAGTTGTTTTCTAGTTGTTTGTGGTGTACATTCGAGTGTGAAAGTACAGAAACGACACAATATCAAAATATATAAAGGTAAAACAAATACCCTGTCTTAATACAGGATGTAGTTTACATTATTGAACCGTAGCCCGCTGAAGGTCAATTATTATATCTGGAACTGTCAAATTAGACACGATCTATCATTTGTTCTAAACTAGTTTTTGTTGTTATCTTAACATTGACTTTTGATACTGGGCGTGATGTATACAATTAAAATTGTTCGCTTACCAATTTATCAGTCTGTACTATGTATAATAAAGTGTATGAAAGGTCCTTGGCTTAAATCTTTTTGCTATTTCAGTTTAAGTTAAAGTTTAAAAAAGGAAATGCAGAAACAAACGATGACACAAAAGGTATTTGGTACAATTTAACTGAGGTGCTGACACCATGGACAGAGTAACTTTGTGTTATTATCCTACCTAGGTAGTTGTGTATATTTGTTGGTATGTGTACGTGATTGTGTGTTGTGAATATTTGTAAGTAGTAAGAGGTATAGTCACAACGTTACGTTACTACATCTTTAAAAAAATCACCATACAAGACACAATCACAAGATATTGGAAAAGTTTCGTCATCAATTAAAATATACTAAGTAAATATCTGATTTGTATTTTAAATTCAAAGCCAGGCTGACCTTGGATTACAGTAGTGGATCTCCCTAAAAAGTTTGCTAATATTGCCCATCATCATTGCATTGTTTGTGTTGTTGATTTGATAGAATGACTTGTGGACAGTTAGTGACGTATACATTACGTATTTAATTATTTTCATCTCCGTTATATTCTTGCTCTTTTGATTGATCTTTAAATAGTTCATGGAGACCATAATAAGCTGCATGATTGGTTTCAAGAATATCGCCTCACATGCATAAAGATAAAAATGTACGTAAACCTGTATAAAGTCCTCCGTCACAGGTATGTAAGAGCGCCACATTCCAATCAAAAAAGTCTGGATTAACATCGGAATTCGAACTGAGGAATCCATCCACCGATAGAGAAGGTGCAAGGTTAAGGCTGGATCCACCGTTGTTTCTGGAAAGTTGCATACATTGCTCTAAGCTAAAGCACAGTTCACTTGTAGGAAAGTGAATCACCCATTTGTTCTTTCTGCCTGGAGATGAATTATATACAATTACAAATGTTCAATGACTTGTAAGAAAATAAAATAGAAAAGTATTCCATGAGAAAAAAGAGAAATGTATCAACGGCAATATACAATATACTTATTGAGTTTGTCACCAAACTTCTGATTTATGTCGTTAGTGGTCGCGTAATTGAAACAATGTTAATTCATACCAGTATACCACCATTTTGTTTTACTTTGTTTAATTAGTATTCTATCCATTGTCACAGATCTTTGACAAGTTCGTTCTTTATTCAGTTCACAAAATGTCGTTTTGCATGCTCATAATCCTCTGGGAAGACATTTGTAAGATTGTTTTTAATGCTTAGGTAGGGAAATTTAAAACACACTTTTAATTAAATGTAACAATTGCCCTTGTAATTTTAATAGTGAAAAATACCCGATATAGGCTTTTCTTTCTTAATTTGACAATTAGTATGAAAATATTCTAAATATATTCGTGATCACCTGGTACCCCTCATATTGCCACTTTACTCAATTGCACATTGAGAGGAAAAATAATCAGTTTGAACCACTTTAAGTGGTAAACTGTTGGTTCCGGCATTTATGTCATTGACAGTATTCCCTGAAGATGTCGATTGACAAGTACTAGGCTAAACTTCTTCTAAATCAGCACTTCGACTGTTTTCGTGACGCTAGGTTATATTCACGAGGGAATATTTAATGGATTCATATAGCTCAGATAACTGTTGATTTATTACAAACAGTGATAAATTTTAGAAGCGCTTGATTGGGCTTTTCCTGGAGGTCAATGAAAGACTAACCACTGCATAAATGATACTGTAAATGAAGCGCTTGATGGGCTATTTCCTGGAGGTAAATGCTAGACTAACCACTCTGTAATATATATGATACACTAATGTAACGTAAAACTCCCATCTTGTAAGTATAATGCCTACCTCTCCTGAAGTAATAGGCTGGACTGCTTCCATCAAGACAAAACGCAGCAGTTTTATCAGCGGTAGATTTTGGTATTCTCACAACAGTGAGGTTTTTTCCTATTTCTGAGACCAATAGCGCATTAGAGCTCAACCACACTAGAAACCATGTCATCCAAAGAAGCAGTAAAAGAGCAGCACATACTGGCCAGGAGCAAACTGAATTAAAGGCTGTTTTCAAATTCCCACAATAGACATCCTTCCCTTGAAAATGCACATTTGTTTTGCCCTCTGTCTGGAGTCTGTAGTAACGCACTTTGCCATCTTGACCTGACATGGTTCTCTTCTGTAAAGGGGGAAAAAGGGAATGTCACAAAGTCACTTTCATCGTTCCCGGCCATTAAATGTATTCCTTTCAATTCTTCCAAGCATGTAAGTTTTGAAGGAACCCTTACTTGCAGAGAGGTTAGACTGAATGATAATTGAACACAAAATGAATAATATGTGCAATCACCGTGAGTAAATACAACAAAATAATGGCGTGTAGGCTTTCTTAACTTACGAGGCCCAAACAAAGATATTTAGAATGTATTAAGAAGTTACATTTAAATGTTGCAACACAGTTTTCAAATCTATGCTTGCTCAAGTAATGTACTTAAAATCACCAGTGTATTTTTTATTTGGAATTTAACTGACACGTGTTCATTTCTTGCATACACGGTTCCTTCATTGAATGTGAAATGAATATACTACGAATAGCCTAATCAAGGTGAATGAAAATAACTAATTTCTAATTATTAGTAATGAATAATGAAGGAATGATAAATTATCCTTCTTTCCATCAAATACGGTAAATTGAGTAAACACAAAACGTAGAAATCATAACGTTGCAAAAATGGAACAATCCCTGAAATTGTGCAAAATTGAGCTATGTCTTCAAAATCTCCATCTTAGCTATTGTGACGATATAGTTACAAGAAACTGTGAAAAACTAATAACAAAGGGTTTTTCATTGGAACGTTAACACACAAAATATCTATACAATACTTACAATACTTCCCATGACACTTGCCACCTTCTAGATCTTGATTATTTCTCAAAATGAGTATAAATTATTTAAGTTTGTTATAAACTTCTTGCAGTATTTGGGCCGTTCTGAAATGTGATTTCAAAGTGCAGGCCTACCACATCCTACTAATTCGAGTATCGGCACTATCGTTACAACGTATGGAATTTCAGATTTGATTCAAATTGACGTTTATATCATAAACGAAAAAATCCAGTTTCAGCTGAATGACTGAGCATTTTCCTAATATGAGATGTCCACAACAGTGCTTCTAAAATGGATGTTATCACTGTTTTATCGCATTAATCAGGATAGTACGCATTCCGGGATATACAGCAGTTGCTATAACAGAGAAATAAACCGTTCATTACAATGTATGTGAAGGATCAATCGTGCGGTATGACAGTTCTTTATACTGTATGATAATAAAATGGAGTCAGTCCTATGCCATTCATACTCAATACAAGTCAAACTTCGTCTATTTTAAAAAGGTTTAAAGATGACCACCTGCAACTACAGCTGATCTAGTAGATATTTTAAACTACATAATGTTGCCAAAGTTATCAAAATATCAGAACAAACTTTTCCCGTTTGCATTTGGACGCCTCCTAAAGTTTAGTCTTGACAAAACGTCACCAACAGATGACTCACATAGCGTTTATTTCAAGACATGTAGTATTTCATTGTTGATAGGTAATTTGATAAGTGATCACTTACAAGCTATTAATTTTTATAACCGCATCGTTTTTCCATCTGTCAAAGAAGCTAACGACCCATGAAGCTCGCTTACCTCTCACTGGTTCGTTTCAAATAGCCGCCTGCATCATGTGAACAAGTTTAGTTGTTTAAAGTGTACATAACTTTAAAGCATTTATCATCATGTATACAGTTTCAAATCAGTAGATATTCCGTGGAGCCATGGTTAAATTAAGCCATGGAGTCTTGGTCATACTTGGCAAAGTTGATCATGCATTACATCGAAACTGCGGTAAACGTTCAATCTCCTTTTCAGCTGACACTTATTCAAGCATAACGACAAAGTCGAGGCCATGTTATTCAAATTTATCGAAAAAGCATACTCTCGAAAACGTCTATCTCATATTTCTTCTGCTGTATATGTTAAACCTTGAAATGTAACATTAGACGTATCGTTGGACAAATATCTTAAACTCAAAGACACTACATCTACTTTAGATCAATCTGTAAGTTTCAAGGGATCTACGTTATAGTTACCAATGACAATACATTATTGAAAATGTAATTATGTAGTCTGCCGTGTAAATGCTATACATTCATGAATAACAGTGCTATAGCCCATTTGCATAAATTATAACTCTCTACAACTACACTTGAAGTTTGCCTTGTGTTCCTTCAATTTCCTTTTTGCACTCGTTGTTTAAAATAAAAAATAAGACTATCCATGACCATGTCATGTACTTTCTTCATTTTGTAGGGCTGTTTTATGACACTACATTTTTTAACGATTCAATTGTGGTTATGATAGCTTGATTTGAAGGATGCTGCTAAACGAAATATACCTTTTATTTCGTTCTTCGGTAAAAACAGTGACCGTGGTAAACTACAGAGGGGATCTGCTGAGGTTTGGTATGTTAAATCAAACTTGGTGTCACAGTGGTTGTTACAGAACAAGATACACTTCGTATAGTTTTACTTTATTTAATTCGATCATGTCTTTCAATTTTAAAAGGTTTAAAAGTTAAAAAGATAAATCGGCTACTATAGGAGAGGGAACTAAACACCACAGGGCTCTCATCCACAACGTCAAAATATCAGGAAAGAATTCTCAAGGCGTTTAACGCATTCGGCCGAAAGAAAAAAAGATTGAAGAATAAAGACGAAGATTCAAATTTCCTTAAAGTTTCCTAATTGATCTCAAGTCAGGAACCTGTAATCCTTACGTGACGTCTCACAAAGAACCATCATGTACGTATGCGGTCAACTCCATCCCCCTACCGTTACCACCGAGCATTATTCTATCATCGCCAGGTTTGGTATTGTCTAATTCAAAAGTGATTTTAAAACGCATGGAACAATTACATGGAAGCTTTCGATAACACCGGCTCGACTACAAGGATGGTAACCGGAAGGCAAATACGAAGGTAAGTAGAAGTGCTTGTTTTGGTATCTCTGTCTTCTTCTTTTTTTAGATTTGAGGCTGGGACTTTAGAATGAAGAATGAAACCAAAATTGTAACATTTTTATGAAAATACTACGTGAAGTTTTGCACCATGCTACCCATATTTTTATGAACGTTGTAAAACTGTCAATTGATAAACTTAGTAATTATTAATCAGCAGCCAACTTCAGCCCCCCGCCATGTAATATCTGAGATAAACAATTACGCTGTTTGAGAGACTGTAACTAGTTATTGGACGACTAAATGGGAAAGGGACATTCTACGTCATTGCTAGTTTACTTTTTATGGATTTGATGACATTTCTAAATACCACGTGATCAAGTAAACAAGATATACCATAAGATGATCATTATTTACAATAGAGAACATGAAAATAAATTTGATATCTCTTCTCTTGCATGAGTTTAAATCCACAGAAAGGAACAAACGTAGTCTTAGAAATGTCTCTTTGGATTTAGCAAATACAGCGTTCGATTTAAGTAACATTTTGAAAACATCGATAGGGTCTTTTTCACAATACTTTTAACCGCGATGTGTGTTGATATCAGTTTCCACTATGCGAGATTATCAATGTGTTATTACTAATTTAATGAGATTGGTAGTAAACATGTTTATTCTGATATTTAGTGTACAGCGCATTCCATGAAAATGCTAGAATGCTAGATTTATAACGTTGGTATCAGAAAACTTTGATATAAATTTCAAATTGCTTATTTTCGTATATAGTCTATCCGCAACCACCTTGTTAATTAGGTCACACAACCCATTTTCGCGCACAGTGCGAAATCGAGGATGAAGGGCGAGCTTTGCGAGTGAGGTCCAGGGGAAAAGCCAGGTGGGGATCCAGGGGCAGGCCCCTGGAAGCTCTGGAGTTTGAGCATATCTCTGGGTGAAAAACTGAAATCTCATGATAGTATATTTTTTGTTCAAACTGCATCATTATACCCTTAAGATTTCAAACGATTTTAATTTTTTCGGCTATTCCTCTCTTTTAAGATGACAAGATGAGAACTTAGGACCCGATTTTTGGGTCATTGGGCTAGGCCACGATGGGTGCCCACCAGATATCTAACTTCTTAGCATATTTATGGGTGAAAAATTAGTCTCAGGATAGTATACTGCAAATATGAAAACAAACGAGCCCTTGTAGGGCCCCCATGAGGGAAATCCCTAGAAACTGAGGTTTTAGGTTTTAGAAGTGTTTTCAGACTAAGCGAGTACCTGACTCATAAAATTCAACATTTTCCAATCGATGATTCCCAGACGACTACATAAGCCTTAAAATATAAACAACATTTTACGATACAAGTGTTTTTACAACATGTACAATTTAAGCTACAGCCTGTACACATACGAGTGGGTGCAGGTGAATTCAGCCTTACCATCTTTTCATTTCGCGAAAATGGTTCTTACATGTATATAGGGCCGCAATTAATTCGTCTTAGATTTGCCGAGTACTATACTCATTTAAGAAATTTAATGGTACAAAAGCATATTCGGACTAGACAGTTACAAATACTGTAACACAGTTGTCAAGAGAACGTAATGTGTGCCCACTTGGTCAATAC
>VJOZ01062298.1:0-10448 GCA_009801055.1 Stichopus horrens
AGCCTATATACGCCTTTTGTGAGGTTTCCAGAGCTACCTCTGAAAGGTGTATCAACAATATTCAACTATTATGTTAGAGACAGCTCAAGCCTCCATTGGGTTCAAAATGTTTTCCTTTTAATTTGATACTGGTACACGTTAGCTCCATTGAACTTTGATCTCCACCACTAACAAATAGTTTATAGTCAATGCAGTAGAAGTGCACAACAAATACAAACTTGAATTCGACATTNNTAAGGTAATTGGATAGGCTGCCAAAGAAGAAATAGCTTTTTATTTATCTATTACTTATTCAAACTTACAAAGTATGAGCTCGGTAGATGTTCTCCGTTTTTGAGATATTACTTCTAAAAAATGCACAACTGTCATATGGGTAACTAATTTAAGTTTAAATATAGAAACTGATTAGATTAAAAAATACTGCAGTTCCGTACAGAAGGAACGGGAAAATGTGGCCATGTATTGCAATATTCCTGATAATAGAGAAAGACGACTGCGGTAGTTTACATCTTTGTCACTATAATCATTTTAAGTATGGGAACGTACAAAACAGGCAGAGAAATAGAACACTGGTAGATCCAACGGGGTAAAATGGGTGCACATGCATTATCCCTCCCTCCCGGCCCGCAAAAGATGATCAATTGTGCGTTTAGTGTTACATTCCAGACATTTATCAGATCGTCATGATTTTGTAAAAATACTTATACACCACACTGAGAGAACTATTTTTGTGCATCATCCAAATGGACCTTCGCTAAATGGGTAAATTTAGTGAACCTCCCCCCTCCCAAAAAAAAGTCTTGGATCTGCCCTGAAGTAAATTGATGTACTAACTACAGCGCTTTTAAAATAGTCCTGAACTTCAAATATAGTTTCCCTAACAAGACGACATAATCCAATAAATTAAAAAATTCCATACAGTCAAAGGAAATATGAAATTTCTTTCAATCTACTTTTTATTCACTCGCAATCGCCATGTGGTTGCGAAATGACCTGAATCGTTCCACGGTGCATGCATGTGATACCGTTACGCCATACATTTCCAATGTGGCGATACGTGGAGGGAAATTTAGAGTTATATTTGGAAAGAAGTAATGGCAAAAGAAACGATATTACTGTCATGACTGTATGTAAATAGATGAACATTAATTGTACTTTGAATTTAAAACACCAACTTACTCTTTAAGTGTGATGTACTGTTAATGTGATATAACTAAACATTTCAACAACTTCTTGGCAAGAAACCTGTCCTATCCAAATAGTGTTGACTTGTCCATTTTCTGTCTTACCTAATGAGGCAGTCTCTTTATACTGAAATAAAACAAGTATTCGGTTTGCATAGAGCAATTTTTCTGAATAATACTTCAGTTACTTCTAACATGTATGCGTACTGCAAATTGAAGTCGGGTTAGGTCTATGCTAATGCTCTTCAGCTCATATGGTGCCAGAGTTGTATAAATCGAGTCAGTGTCTCGGATTATTTTTTCAATTACTCGACTTGAGCTCGAGTCACAAGCATAAATGACTCTGACTTATAACATAATGAGTTATAGCATCAATGACTTGACTTGTAGTGGAGTCTGAAACAATATTGACTTGACTCAGCTCACCGCTTTGTTTTTGACATGCAACTTCAACTATGGCTAACTCGTAATTTGCACTAAGAACCTGAACCTTATGTAGGTAAACACCGCAATAGGTATAGTGCACTAACCTAGTGGCACCTTCCCATATTTCCATATTCAAAACCCTGAAAAAATAAGTATAAAAATAAGTGAAGCTTGTCCTGAAATATTGATAATTGAACTGACGGTGCACCGCCAGTTGCTGAGTAAATTTAGTCTGTTTTCAAACAGTTCACCTATTTTCAACTACCTACTTCATGCCTCTAAAACCAATCGTGTATTTCCTGTCCAAAGAAGGCTTAAGCTTAACTACAGATATCCCCATTAAGATGTTTATGATATTCTACTCTAACAATTTTTAATTTCGAGATCAACTAAGCCCAGACAAATTTTTAAAAAATGGCTACTTAATACTACTGCTTTAAATTTTGCCAATGGGTCCCTAACTTCGTTTTTTACTTAAAATTAGAGTTGGTCAATGATAACTACTACTTTAAAATGTCTTGTCAAATTATTTTTTAATTGACTCTGATGGAGCACTGATTCGACTTGACTCGACAAATAGTGCCGACTCGACACAATTCTGTGTGATGCTGGGAGTCATAACGACTAAGGTGACTGTTTTTAATTCATCTGATTTATCTCTAGTGCTTACTTTTTAATGCAATGAACACATCGATGCAATTTCATTGTTACGGAAGAATGTAAAAAGAAACTCGGTTACACGAGTTCTTGAAGATAGACTTGATCCTTTCGTAGTGAGGATATTCTTCCTTTGCTGGTCTATGCAAAAAGTAATGAAGCATTTCCATCTATGTGGAGGATAGGTGTTAAGTTATATCTGCATTCACAACGAATATGCTAATTGCAGCTCAGACATTACTTAAAATTTCATCAATGGTGTACAGTGCATTAACTTAACTAACCTTAAGGACAAAGTACCACCATTATTTCGGGTAAGACGGCATATCTACGTTTTTATTGTGTTCTTCTCCGGTGATTTTACTCCACCAATTGACCAAGCACTTTCCATTCACCTAGCGGTAATTGACCAATTAGAGTTGAGGATTCTTTCCAAGCATGAATTAGAAATTATTTCAACCATACGTTCATGTTTTCAACATCCTTAGTATCGTGCAATATCTATATAACAGCAATATTATAGTGCATAACAGTGTTCTGCTTCTGTGTGATTATGACATACGATTGTGTGAAAAGCTAAGCGTCTCTGTATGGCTAGGACTAAAAGTAGGCTTTAGACTAGTCCTCGAGCCTGGAAACCTTTGCGATAAAACAAACCAAAAGAAAAGTCTCGGTAGAGTTTTAAATGTGAGGGAGACGAAATTTCTGTATACCATGACATAACAATCACAATGATTCCATTAAGTGCTCAGACGGTTGGTAGTGCTGCAAAGTCCCAATCCCGATTACCCAGCTTCTTAAAACAACCTGAAAGTTTCATTTGCAGCAACGTTCGAGACTCTATAAAAGACGAAATGAACACTGTTAGGTTGATGATGTTCAAGTTATAGAGAGACACAATCTGAAATTTATTTAAGTCACCAATTTGATGTATCTGCACTTTGTCAGCAAAGATTTGATTTCAAATTCACTGCATAAACCTTCGTGTTTGAAGGGAGGGTGGATGTTCGCCACGTTTGTTCTGAGAATGTGGTTGCCCTGCGGTCCATCCTTTTTCTAGTTGAATCCCAGTCAATGTTTTTTTTTTACCTTTTTGAAACAAATATAAGGCAAGCTCATTTTCTTTACAAGCCTAAGCCTCCCTTTTCTGAATGAGCATTACCGCAATGGTTACATCGGTACATATTCATTGTGCAGACACATATAAATAGATAGCAATATGTAAGGAAGACAAGAAAATAGATATGGAAATAGATAATGATACGGATGCAAAGTTTGCAAGATACCTTTTGCGTTACACCTTTTGCAAAAGGGTATCACTATACAAATACTATTTATTTTTTATATTACATTACTTTTATCTGAAAGAATAACCACACATCAACCTTATCAATAAATGATTAACTTGATTACTGTCATGTCACATGACTGGCAGCTTTATGTACAGAAAAATGGCAACAAGATGCAAGATGCAAAATGTATAGGACAAATGATGGAGAAAGAAAGCCCAGCTGTCAGCTCAGCTGCCTCTAAATCCATAATTCACAGCAAGATTAAAGAGCCTTTATTTAAAGCAAAATTTCTGAGATACTAGATATCTTCCGGACTAGGAATAATATAGAAAAGATGCAAAAAGTGCTCTGCCTGTATATTTACACCTACAAGGAATCCCGGAACCTAGTTATCAAACAAAAGACTTGTCTGTTAAACAAAATTATTACGCCACCTGTAAACGTGATGTCGAGTGACGCTCGAGTATGAATAATCTTAAAAGAAACATGCCAAAATTTTATTTTCAAATTGATTTACAAAACTTGCTTCATCTCTTGACAATTTAGCAGTACATTCGCAACATAGCTATAAACACAATGAACAGATGAGTTGAATTGACCTCATGTACTTGAAAATAAACAGAATATTAACTTACGGAAATCTTGACGAAAAGATAACTGGTTCCACCAGCAACGATACTTGGCAATGTTTGTAATATATGTTTGTAATATATAGAGATATACTGTGGGGGAACTGTCCTCAGCTACGAGTGAAGTTGACTCCAAAAACGACGGGTGGCTGCTCGTAACCCTCAACTGCCTAATGAGGTAAGGTTTAACCCCAACTAACGAGAGAATAAAGTAACAAGGGAATAAACTTTAAAAGCAACCCCCAACTGCATCTGCAAGACTGGTTTTCAGCCCTCAGATTTGCCGTGACCACAATAATACAAGTCGCACCGATAAAACGGACTCTTCACTTCACCTATGAAATCACCAAGTATTATTCAAATTGCTTGTCTTACGGTTACGTAATTTAGAGTGCTTGCTACATAGCACAGGATCTATGCACAAAACAGAGACACGAGGGAACTATTCTCCAAAATCGTAACAAGGAAACGAAACGCTTAGGAGTTACAAACGATTGCACCCGGCGTCTGACACACTACAACCAGTTGATCATGTGACACCCTCTTTCTCAATTACACAGCAAAAAATTCTCCCTCAATAAGTATTACATGAAGTTAAAATGCCACAACTGGCATCCAATGTATTTATTTTCCCTTAACACCAATGTCAGCTTTGTTTCCCTATCACATAGCATCCAATCTGATCATTAAAATTAGCTGTTAAAATTATGATTTATAAGATCCACGTTACTGGGAAATGATCAATTCCTAATTAGGGGATGCTGTTTACTTAATTTAATAAGTGATGTTATTGGACTCAAATAACCCTACTCGTGCCGTTCCTAGTTTATTGTCGGAAGTGTTGAAGCTTAAGTTCCGACAAGTGACTTTTTCCTATTCCCAACAAAAAAAGGTAAGAGAAATGCGACGTAGTAAAAATCACCTTTTAAACGATTTCTTGTCCCGTACATTGTCTCCGTTAAGTTAATAAGAGGTTGTTCGTCCTCGGTTGAAAGCCGCTCAGTCAAATCTTCATTACTAGAACCCAGCAATGCAATGCATCATACAGAACAAAAATTACAATCACATTTACAGGAGAAATCGAAAAAACTGTGTCTCAAATCATTAAAATAATGATATGTAATACGAAATGAGAAATCACTGTTCTCGTCTTTATTCTGAAGTAATTAAATGACGGGCATCCCATTTATAATCTAGTTGTCAACCAGTTAAGTTAAGATAAGTCTGCTAAATGTGATGCTTAAATTCACTAAGTCATAAAACTGGTGGTCCCTATGTGAGTTTTTAAATAAAATTTTGGCATTTGATTGGGAATATTGTAAATGCCCTCAATTATGGTTTTAACAGAGGCAACCTTACTTGGCGTAGGTACTGAAATACTAACACAGAAATATACCCCCAATATTCTTGCAAATAACACGAAAATCGTCTTTTAACACACCCTCAAACTGGGCCAAAACTGAGCTTACAAAATAACATGTAAGAGCAAACTATTAACGTTTATAACCTATTATAGTAAACAGCTTAATTTCAGGATTAACCATGTCACTTTTATGTCGATTAATGCCCTGAGAGTCTTATTACAAACGATAAGAGCAGACCTGACGGTTCGAAGCAAAAAGGCAGATGCTTAATTTCTGTGTACACATTTACATAATCTCCTATCTCCTCTAAACATTTCCTCACCGTAGCTGCAACAGATATATTGTTTTCACATGAAGCTTTTGATATATTTGAAGTTGACTACATACTGCTTGCACAGAGACAGATGTCATTTTTTTCAAATAAAGTTTTCTAGAAAACTATGCGGTCTTTAAGGAATCGGAAATATGTTCTTTTCAAATTTTAACGTTGCAGGCAAACATGCATGTAACAATGTAACTTTAACTTGGACTTATAATTTAAAACGGTCGAGGAGTTCTCAAAACCTTAACATCATGTATGTTGTATTTACATTATCGTGTGATTCTGACATGTACTATCATGCAAATTTAGTTACACTTCTAGACATCCGTAAGTGTTATCAATGACTACTGCTTTATCAAGACGTAACACTAAGTCTAAACTAACACCTTCCTTACAGGGCTCTCTCTCCACTCTTTCCATCTCCTTTTTCACGATAGCATTTTCTGCGGGTCGAAGATATATGTATCACAGCCACATCTAGTCGCTTATTCGTATAACATAATAAATGCTTTGAAACTCGTTCCTCTCATGGAACGAGTTCTCCTGTTTATCACGTTCAACAAAGAGAGTTCGATTAAGATTTCACAATCCCTTTATTCCTTGATTCCACTGGCACATGAGTTAATGAATGAAGTTGAAAAATATGATTACAGGTGAATATAGGCAGCTACATGACGATGAAAGATGGTAGAGAGAGAAGGAATAGGATGACACAGGACAACATATTGTATAATACAGAAGAGAACGAAGTTGAAAGTTCGACGAAAAAATCACCAGTGATGGCCTCTTGGCTTCCCTGGTGAGAAGGTCTACGTTACAGCGTTGACCGATCAGAAGCAAAAGACTCTATACATAATGGTATATAAAATCGTTGCCACCAGTTATCTACCAATCACATAAGCATTACGAAATCTTCCCACGAACAGTGTCTGAGTCTTTTTTTTTTAAATGTATTACCTTGTCTGATCTGTATGAAGGGAATAAAAAAAGGTACATCAGTTCGGATGAACAACGAAAAACTGAGCTTGTATGACAGTCTTGAGTACGGTGGCGCAGAATGATCATGTCTATGTTAAGCTATGTCAAGCGCGTCTTGCTATAGACGTCCTACTGATTAGCACACGCTTCAGCTAAAATTATGTTGGGCTCAAAAAGTGGCTATTTGCATGGTTACTCACAAGGTTTAAAGTGGTACTGTTGTGGGTTAGATTGGGAGTTAGGTTACTCTAATGGTACGTGGTATCAATTATAGGTCAACGACCCTACAGTATAGGCTGTAGGCGTGGCTGTAGGCATAGACACAATTAACACTGCTACTGTTCGAATGTAGTCCTCCCTTCTGAGTGAATCAAACTCAAAAACTTGTAAAGAAGCAATGGACGTTTGAAGTATTGTGAAATTGATTACCTTATCCGTATAATATTTCAACCAAAATGACCAGGACGTATTTGCTAAATTTCATGTTCAGGCCCTCATTACCTTAAAACCTTATTTCAGATTATGTGAAAAGTTGATATTAGTGACCTTAAGTTAGACCTTGGCCTAACGTTAGTTACAACTGGCCTAAACGACCGTTTGTGCTTTTCTTAAACGTTTTACACGGTAAATTAACATTACTAGTCTAAGTTGCAAGTTTGTTGTTCTGTTTCCAATCCTCTAAATTTAAACACATGTTTGATAGGTAATTTCTGTCCGCGACTTCAGACTACGGGTCTAGAACATAACTTCCATAGATGTTATGTCTTACGACTTTAGGAGTGGAACTGTAGAATCCCACATAGATACAACTCTTTCTTTGTGTTACACTACTATGGATATTTGACAGCAAATTTTATAGTAAGTTGAGCACAATCTAAGTAATCATCTAGACTCCAAAGTTTTGTCACTGTGATGGAATGGAGAAAAGATATAATAGATATAGTTGGTAAACGTGTCGTGTGGACATATTTACATTCTTTAATGACAAGCTAAAGCATGTGCTAAGACTGTGGCTCAGGGTTAGTGGATAGCTTCAGTTTTACGGACCAGGTTCTGAAATCGCACATAAACTCAAATACTGGAGTTTAAAGTATGCCTGGCTGGTACTCTTACTCATTAAAATATCAATTTTTTTTTTTTTTCTGAGTTTTACAAAATCATGGATTTTCTGAAGCTTGTGTATCAAAGGTAAACCAATGTAGATGTCAACAGCTTTAACAGTATCCCAGTATGCCTATGAACCAGAGTCTTTAAACTCCAAGGTTTGTATTCATTCATAATACAAACTGTGTTCATTTAATCGTCTCATATTCTTGACAATGATAGGTTTTAGCAAGTTTGAGGAACATTGCTCTGAACAAACTTTGGACCTTCACAACTGTTGGACCACTATTACCTACTACAAGATAAACAGCACTGTCGTGGTGTGCACATTTGAATTCGTATTGATGCTAAAATTCACATTAAAAGTATTTCTAATTTTGTTCTTCTTAGAGTTTAAATTAATTAAAGCTACTTACAACGTAAAATGTTAAATAAGTATTGCTGCTGTTGGTAATGAAAATGTGGTCACTTGTACTAATCATACATGGGGATGATTTCAACACTTTGTAAATGACTGCGGGGGCTGCCACGGGTCCCCAAGCGTGAACAGGGGCTGGTTGCTGAAAATCAGTACTACAGGGGTGTGAATGTGGCGATGGGCATTGTGAACGCTATGTAGTAATTATATATTACAGAGCGTACAAAGCCCAAGAAGAATTTAGGGAGCTCTCTTGATTAAAGTATTTTCTGACTTTCTAGTTATTAAATAATGTGCATCTCAACCCATGTAACAGAAATGTATCGCTTCCTGGTGATTATGAAGTAAGAGCTAGTTGAAAGTGACGTATTCGATTGAGTGGACACTTCAATTCGTACTTAGGTACCTACCGACAAAGTTTGCAGTTTATTCGCCTTACTGACTAGAAGGAAATCGTTACACACGTTTTGAGATTTTACCTTTGACCTCTTACTAAACATTTAATGGAAGACACAATTTCATACCACTAGCGACCAATCTCTTAAATTTAAAGTTCATTCACACTGCGGTCTATGAGGAGTTGCCGACGCAAGTTTACAGGATCAAATTTGACCTCTGACATTGACTTTTGACTTCAAAACACATACTAATATGACTGTTTTGATACAATGTTGTATACCAGTCATGTATTTGAAGATTCACCGCAAATTGCAATTTTGGATCAAGAAATTCAGATTCAGATTCAAATAACTTTTTCTCTTCACCACCTTTCACCCCTGATCATTGACATCTGACCTTAGATATTGATGGAATACAATACCTTATACAATAACCTATCTAGTAACGTGACCTTTATCTGGACAACGGCCTATATGGAGTTGCAGATGCAACATTTTAGTTGTAATTTTCACCTTTGCCTTGTCATTTGACCTGAAAACATGTACAAACATAATTTCCAAAACATCTTGTGAACATGTAAATGTTCCATAAATATAGAAATTTGGATAAAGAAATACAGCAAAATTGTATTTTAATGACTGAAGTTTCAACTTCAGTCCATGGGATACCTACTTGTCAAATTTGATTTTTATCTTCATTGTGTTCTTAGAGAAGTTGAAGCAAACTTTAGAAACTGAAATATTCTTTTATGCACACCCACAAACACAAACACACACACTTCCACACACGTGTTTGACCCTTTCCCATCGGAGGATGCCACCTTTGACATCACTCAGGCTAAACCTTCTATGCATTAAAAATCATCCATACATAATGTTACCATGGTAACGGTTGTTCTAGCAACTGAGAGAAACAACAATACCCTCAGACCATCAGACAACTACAATATCAAAGAGTTTTCCCTCCATAAAACTCTCTTAATGAAATCTCTTATGTTGAAACTGGACCTGCAAAGTGCAATTTTCAGCATTCAGGTAAGCATTTGCCAAATAAATTTCGCTCCCATCGAAATCTTCTCAGATTAAATTGTTTTATTGAAAATAAACCTGAACATTGCGTTTACTTGGATCTGGAAGTATTTTTATCCAGGGTTTTCTTGCACGCTACTCGCCAACCAACATGCGAACACCGCTTAGATAGTGTCACGGTTTAATCTAAACTATGTATTCTGGCGCCCTTGAAGAAAATTTGCAATGCTGAAAATATAGCTACTAAGTGTCATTTTGCAATGTGGTGAGTGTTTTTGTCATAAAGGGCCTCGTCTACAATACGCGCCAGCAGATGGTGGAGCTCTGCTCAGATAGTGTCAAAAGGCAATATGTAATTTGTTTGGCCATAAATTTCTACACTTTCATTTGTTATGTTCCTTTGGAATACATTTGCGACTCTTGTATAGTCTTTCGACTATAGTCGATCATTTACGTGTAATCCCCACCGCCTATCGAATAATCCTAAGTCAATGCCAGTATGGTGTACTTTGCATTGTAAATATTGACTGTGATTTATGCTATAAGTCTGTTACATGTTCAGGTCTATAAACTCTAAGTACAAAGTATGTGTGCTCAGAGGTTTAGTTTCACAATTGTTAGATGAATGGCACGATTATCAGTATCAT
>VJOZ01062314.1:0-11337 GCA_009801055.1 Stichopus horrens
AGTTCATTCTAATATCAGAATGCTCGATGTCTTTCTATATTCTTTGTGTGGTCTCCACATGTCCAGCAATAGGTAATGTTAGTATATCGAGAGTTAATATTAGCATGATTACTGCCTGAAATTTAAACTGTTTGTTCCGCCCACTATCTTTGCAGGAGAAAATGAAGGGAAAAAACAAACTGGTGCCCCGCCTCCTCGGTATCAACAAAGAAAGTGTTGTTAGGGTAGACGAAAGAACCAAAGAGGTAAGGCTATTTTTGTCTTTTGTAATCGAAGTCATATGTTGCCTAATCATATGTATACATAGGAACAAATCGCATTTATGTAGATTTGTGTTTACATTGTGTCACAAACTTTCAGTGAGTCGTTTAGCCAATAATGAATTGATTGTTAATTCAAATGCACAAAATGGAGACCTACTGTGTGACCTTGCTCCAGCTGTCCTAGTGAGACCGTTATATCAGCTGATCTCAGTCTAAGCGGAGCCAGAGTTCTGTAACTGTGGTGTTGCCACTAGGTTGCTGGTAGTAGAGGCAGTTACACATTTGATGATTGTTGGATTTGCTGGCATCCCTGCCTGCATTCACCTCTCCTTAGTTCCACACCTCCAAAGTCAATAATCTGTATAGGCACAGCTACATATGCTACTGGATGTGTCTGATGCTTTTCCTTGTAAACATGTCATTTCAAGTGGTAGATCTTGTGCAAACATTGCACTTGGTAAACTCCCGGTGATCATTCTTTTTCTGCTATCAGTGTCAGCGAGAGGTCAATTGTATTAAAGCCAACAGAAAATACAACAGAAAAATTAAATGAACACCATATTTGAATGAGAAAAGGTTGCTCAAATGTGCTATGATGTTAGCTTGTAATAAAACTTTCGTAGTGACTCAAATCCATGTCAAAGTTGAACTAAATGTATGCAGTAATAGGTGCATGCATGTGTGATGCCTTCCCTTGTAGTCACAACATCAGAGTAAGAGTCACAGCTAAAGTCTTGCTGCTTGCTACTTCAAGGCAGTTGCACTGAACTGGTACACCCTGCTCAGAAGATCAGAAGCCTGATAAGATAACTGTTTGTGATACCTTCTGATTAGATCATTTAAATGTGTAGTTATGGTTGAATGAGAACAAAGAAACAGGCACACACACACAAATAAACAAAGAAAACCCAATGTAGTCAAAATGACACCCCATTAAATATTTCATCTCCTTTGAGCAAAAATCTGGCTTTGTCAGACCAGCCATTTAATTACAACTTTCGATATTCTTATTTCTTTTTTGTGCATGGTTGCTTTGTTGTACGTTTCATTTTCTTCCCATTGTCGCTTCCAGATCCTGAAAACATGGCCTCTGACTCATGTTCGTAGATGGGCAGCCTCTCCGAAGAGCTTCACCCTGGATTTTGGAGATTATTCAGAAGCGTACTATTCTGTCCAGACCACAGAAGGAGAACAAATTGGTCAACTGATCGGTGGATACATTGATATCATCCTCAAGAAGGTACGAGTCCATGAACCCACCTCAAAGAAAACATGAGTTGTCATTTTTGATTCCTGCATTTACCTAGGTTTAGACATTGCATGAATAGCTCTTTAAAAACAACGAAGCTCAGAACATGTCAGAACGAAGCACGATCGATTAATCTGGAATTAGAGTTTGTAAGTGGCAAACAAGAAGATGCCCCTCCAGCTGCTCCCAGGTAGTGGTGTTTAATACTCTTTCTTGATGTTCCATATCTTTTAGAAAAAAGGCAAAGACAGAACAGGTATTGAAGGAGAAGAGGAAGCCACCCTCTTGGAGGACAGTGTTTCACCCGCCAAGGCTACCTTCATCCAACATCAGTCCAACTTGAAGGGCCAATATGAGATGGGATCTGTTGCCATGCCTGGTATTATGAGACAAGGAGGACAAAGTAAGTAATTTCATACTTTCCTGAGCATTTAATGTCTGATCATAATCTTGCAATGTAGATGCAATAATAGTTACAAAAATCTTTGCAGAAGTAGATCTTTGCAGAAGTGGCAAATACAGATTTGAAATAACCTAGCTTCTTACTGTACATATGAAATCTTAGAAAGTATGTGGAAATTAGACTTGACATTTATGGTAAAACATGTACCAGCGTGTTTACATCGGCCAATGTAGTAGAGAAAAATTCCACAGGGACTGTATTGTTTTAACATCTTATGGGAAGCCATGTTATTTATTGATGTCGTATTTCTTCGGGCTCCAAGTTTTTAGGAGGTCAGAATTTTTGAAACAGCAGAAACAATAGGAAAAGAAAGAAGATTATCATGCTGCCGTGTATTGTATTCTCTACGCATCAGCATTGAAGGACTTAAAACACTCTTGCATTGTGACTATTTAAAACAAAGCATTTTGTAGTTTACATCGCTATGTGAATTAGCTGTAATTAATCGTCGTTAACGATGTAAACGATTCTTGTATCCCTTTCGAATGATGAAATATTTTATCATTTTGTTCCTCCTTTAGTGGGTTTCATATCACATGGGGAGATGGGAGATGCTCAACATGCAATGAGCGTTGGTCAAAGCCATAGTGCACACCCGCCACCGATGGTAAGCCATTGTTAGATGTTAACCTCTCCCCGTTTTACCCACCACCTTTCCTCTTCTTCATTGGTCGTGGTTCCTCTAAGACGGTCTAGTCCATCAACAACCATCCAAGTTGATGTGCGCTATGAGAGTTTCCAATGTTCACCTTTTGTACATTTTCTGTGAAGTCAACATTCTTGAACTTTCTTCTTGATTGAATGACTGCTAGTTGTTAAACTTGGTAAGAGTATAGAAATATCTCATGCATCATGAAAATGCTCTGTTAACGCAGACTTTGAAAAGTTTGAAATTATGTGCAATACTTCTTAATGTTTCATGTGCTTTATATGCATCTGATAGATGGGACCTTTATTGTTGATTGGATCCTGGTAATGATGTGTTATTTTAAATTTTTTCTTGATGTTCAGAATGCTGCCAAGCAACCAGGTTTAACATCCGCCCAAATGAACCTCAAAACCAACATTGAGGTCAGCTTCACAGCCATGGAGTCTTCAATGAACAACTTGGAACAAACCCCAGATTTGCAGATTGGTGACGATGAGGTGACATACTGTTTTGTTTTCTGTCTTCTTCTTGAAATATGAACTTGATTTTATTTTCCATTGCCCAGCATTTTGTCTTTGTTTTAGCAACACTTTAGTGAAAAACATCCACTTGACAGAAAGACTGACTTTGAGACAATCAGCTTTTACAAAAGTCTGCAATTTCTTATGTGTTTTAATTTCTTTGTGAATTTTACAAATTATAATGTTAATGTTGTGTGACTGTATTGGCGCTTTTAGATTGTAATCAGTGATGACTTGGATTTCACTTAAAAGAATGTACCATTGAAAATGATTAAAATTTCATGAAGGTGAGGGAAATTTTTTTCTCTTTTCTTGTATAAAATGTGCACCTCCTTGACATGATGGGAAGATACTGGTGTGGGTTTGAAGTGCCTGTGGTGAAAAGATATGCTTCTTCGTTGAAGAACAGCTAAACTTGTTACTAGAACATTACTTATGTTGCTGAGATAGCACTGTATAATCCTGTAATGAAAAACGCTCGATTGTAATATCTTTTGACTCTTTTTACCAAAGGCCTCGATGCAGTGGCGAACAAATGAAATTGACTTGAACAAACAGATGATTGAATCTCAGATGAGTGCAATGGCAGCAGCTACCGCTGGTATCGTCAGCCAGGGTGCTGATCCCAATGAAAGAGATTACACAGTTGTTGGCTCTCATGTGACAACTATGTAAGTAGTTTAATTTCATGTTCTTTTTTTTGGTAATGCAGTGCTCACAATAGACATCTTTCCTGTTAGAGGTAGCTGTATGTATTTTCAAGAGTGATTTCACTCCTCACTTACCTGTCTTGACACAACAAATCACTCCCATCAACCTCGACAAGAGTACTGGTAACTTTTAAGACAGCCTTTGGCGCCATTCAAACTAATGCCAGACTAGCACCTCCTTCACATTTTGCAGTGTGATTATGATTTTGTGGAGGGAATTACTTTGGCATTGATCAATATTTTACTAAAAGATGGGTTTGCAGCTCTGCTGCATTTCTTGTAAATGTTAACCGGGGACAGGGAAAAGCAATTCCATGGACACTTTTTTATATGAAAACTAGTTATGATTAGTAGTGATAATGTGTGCGTGCTTTTGTGGCCTCAAGTTCATGACTTCTATGCCTTGGCCAGCTTTCGTGTGTTAAGTCAGTACTATATGGATCCTCTTCTTCCATAGCATTGTATCTTCTTCCTGTGAGAGTTTTTGTCATCTCAGATGACATATTTAATACTTTCTCATGTGATCTACTTAACTGAGTTGCCAAACTTGTTTCTTAAGAGTCTTAAGGATGATTCTTAGTAGGTTCTGCTTAGGTCTTCTTAGGATGGCCAGTTGAGAGGGCTGTTGGCAAGATAGTGGAATCCCAGGGAAAGATAGAAAGTTTCATGTCAGAAATAATGGTGTTTTAAGTCTTTTAGTCCGGAAAGAAAGGACAGTTCTCCGGAAAATAAAGGAGAGTAACCCATGGTGATTAAATGAATCCAAAAATATATAAAACAGATGAAAAGAACAGTGTTTAGGCGGAGACTGTAGACTCGGGCAAAACTTGATGGCGATGTTGTAAACTGTAGTGCAATCAGGCTTGGTGTATGATGAAAACATCTTATCAAAAGATTGAACTCAATATTAATGGTATGAAACTGACAGAGCGGACATGGAGTAATAGTGGCAGAATGAGATACCCTTCAGGTCGGATGGAAGGAGCAGGAGTAATACATTAAATACAACAGAGACAAACTCAGGGAAATGGTTACATAATCGAGAACTCACCACTCCCCAACGACACATACCTAACATAGAAAATAGAATACGAATATAGTGCAACCTCTGTGGAATGCAGATAATCTTCATAACAATGGAGTATGTGACTGTTATTTGCTGATAATGCTTTTGTTTGAAGACTTGATAAAGGAGTCCTATGTCATCCCTATATATCAGAATAAGCTAGGCTTAGGAATTATTAATGTGATCCCTGTTAAAGTATTTCCTCAGTCCTGGATTCATGAGAGTTACTTTAACAAGTAACTTCTTTTTCTGTTTCTGTTTTCTTTCAGCTCCTCCAACATGACAGAGATGACCAAAGGTATCAAGATGTTGTCTGCATTGTTAGGAGAAGAAGGAGGCGGGCCAGACCTGCTTGATGCTACCAGGAACATGATGATGGCCTTTAAAGATCTGCTCAATGCTGCATCTCCAGAAGCAGAGGAGGTTTGTCATTTTGTCTCTATGTCTTGCTTAGTCAATTCTTGTTATCAAAGAAGGATAGGAAGTTGTAGAATACATCTTACATGACTTTTTTATCTTTCTTTCTCCAAATCGAGTATAGGCATATCTATTAAACAGGTTTGTGGTAAAAAATGGTCTGCTAATGACAAATTCTGTTACGGAGTTCCCTAGTAGAGGGAAATCATTAACTTTTGAATTTTTGTTATGTCATGGCCTGCAAGATAATATTTATGAACGTGTTTCATGTCTCTCCTTACCTTTGCATCAGGAAGGTTTTTGGTTGAAGGCCATCAATGTCAACCTGCAGAGTCAAGGTAAACATTAATGACCTTCAAC
Organism: Stichopus horrens; assembly: GCA_009801055.1. Classification (NCBI taxonomy): domain Eukaryota; kingdom Metazoa; phylum Echinodermata; class Holothuroidea; order Aspidochirotida; family Stichopodidae; genus Stichopus; species Stichopus horrens. Next base: position 5,699 of record VJOZ01062314.1, read on the forward strand.
CAAACAACATTCCATGTTCAAACTAGGCAGAGACATAAAAGTCATGCTTTCAAAAATTCAAATATCAATGGTTTTCTCTCTCCCCAACAAAATTTGTCATTTGCAGATCATTTTTGTAACACAAGTCTGTCTAACAGGTATGCCTCATCTGGATTTGGAGAAAGTGCAAAAAGTTATGTAAGATGTATTTAACAGCTCCCTTTCCTTCTTTAACATCCATCATACATCGTGTCAATTTGCCAAGTAAGTGACCTGCAGATGTCCTCACCTAGAGAAATCATCAACACAGTGCATTACATGCAAACGTTTATAATTACTCTGATTTTGTGATACATGGTGAAACAGCGACTGCATCTCAGTCTTTAGTAGTTGCACACAGATTTCAATCCAGTTCCTTGGTGAGGCAGGAGCGATGGAGGACACAGGCTATCTTGACAGTTCTTATAAACTTGCTGCATGGTAGACTTGCCTGCTTTTTTATTTACCTTTCACCAGAGGATTCTGGTGAATGCAATTGCTAGCATTGTCTTGATAGCCCTAGCATTATTAAAGTCACACAAACAGGAGCCATTTTCCATGTGAACCTTTAACCAAAATAAATACAGACAAAGTTGCACCTAAAGATGTAAGAAATTAATAATTAATTGTACATGTTACATAAAATTACATTGAAAAAGAAGTTGCTGTATAATGCAATTTATTTTACTGTATGCTTCTTAGACTTTCTTAGAGTTTGCATAGTGTTTTTGTTCTTGTAAGTCCCTTTATGGTATCTTACCTTTCTTCCTTTTGTGAGTTAGGTTTAATTTCATGATACTCTTCAGGATACTATTCTACAATGGTTCCTAATATTGATAGCTGCTTGTAGCCTCACAGTGTTCTTGATTTGACCTGCACATTGTGAGTGTAACTTTAAAGGAAGATAGGACAATTACCATGCATTTACAACACAAAAAAGCTTTAGTCCATTTGTTAAACCATTCAGGCTCTTCATAAACATCTTCAATGTCCTCAAACTATTATGCGTAAAATGAGTTATGGAAGATGCACCAGTTGATATTTTAAAAGTTTGGGTGAACAAGTTATTCTTGAGCAACAAATAAGTGTCTTTCTATCTTTGAGAGACTTATGTTGAATAAACTATTTTTTTGTGTCCATAAACAGTGGTTTTAAAAATATGGCATATGTGTGTAAAACAAATGCCTTATTTCCCTTTAATGTATTATGAATATGTGTTAGATTGGATCAACTTAAATTAATGGAACGGTTTAAAATAGTCCCATTGAAGAAGCAACTTTGGATTTCATTCTTGATTTTGATGTTTACCTATGTTCTACTTTTCAGTCTAAACAATAACTTATTGCATTCTCCTGTGCTGGTATCCTTACTTGCTAACTTTCTTCATCAAAGTAAACTTGTTACTCCTCCTGTTTTCCTCATCAGAATCGTCAAGAATTGCTGGCCGCTGCCAACCAAGTTGCTGAGGCACAGAGCGCCCTCCTTCAAGCCATGGGCAGCTCTGGTTACATGGATTCAGGCTTCCAGGTAAAGTTGTTGTGTGCTCTTGTTTTGGTCTCTTTACTCCTACCCTGCCCCCCCGATTCACTTTTCATCATCCTTGAGGTGTCTCTATATTCAGCCACACCACCAGTACAGTGACATTAGATATTACATCATATTATGCATTATTAAAGAGCTACATAAATCAAATATGTCTCTTCCCCTTAGTATGTCCACTCCCCGTGCCTCTTTCCAACCCCCATCTTTCCTCTCCTCCCATAGATCACTGACCCTCTATAGTAAAGCCACTTTATTTTTTGCCACTGTATTTTTGCCCATTTTTTCACCTCTTCTAGAGCATGTAGGATTTGGTTCTGTTTGTTTATGTCTTTTGTTTGTATTTCATTGAGAGAGGTTGACATCATTATATTACTGATGGTTTGGATGTAGCTGCTGTCGTTGTTTAGTCTGATGACCTACCTGGATCTGTCATTTATTTTTCATACTAAATGTTACTTTCAGTTTGCTTGTCTCCTGATTTCTTCCAGTGATTTTGAAATGATCATTGCCAAACTGTTTTACCTTATGATTTGTTGAGTATGTTTTCTTGATTCAGTTCTTTGCACCAGTTGAACAGATTTTCTCTCATAACAAAATTTAAGAAACTCATCTAGTCGTCCTTTTCAACTTTGAATTGGACATCCAGCTATATCTTTAAACAGAGTAGCCTCAAAAATAAATCTCAAGTTGTTGAATATTCATGAAGTTTTATCTCTCGTCATTGTCATCTTTCGTTCATTCAGGACGCTCTGATGGAATTAGCCAAAGCAGTGGCCAGTGCTACTGCCAATCTTGTCCTCAAGAGTAAGAATGTGGCAGGCACCGTTCAGGAAGACGAAATACGCAATCATTTGATAGGTGATGCTGCAAACTGCGCCCTCAACACATCGCAACTTGTAGCTGTTACCAAGGTGACTAACTGTTACAATTCATTGCAGTTTTGTGTGAAAATAAAAACAGAGTGTATTTTGTATATATTTGTGGCTCAGATAAACTAGCATAGAATTATCAAATGTCCTTTTCATTAATGTCATCTGTCAATGTGTGAAAGTAGAAAAAAAGTAGAAAAAAAGTAATCAACTTCTGTAGAACAGTTTTGCATTGAGACAGAAGTCACAAAATTTCCTTGAACAAAAATTTGGCTGTGGTATTAATTTGACTCAAGATAGCTGTGATATATGTATTGGAAAGAATGTTTGAAGGACTCGAACGCTTCTAATATGTTCCTTGACTTGACTTAAGTACTGATTTTCTTTTCTATCCTGATGAGATTATGAAGCACAATGTATTATTTTTGTTTCTTTTAGGTCGTTGCTCCCACCATATCTAACCCAGCATGTCAGGAACAGCTCGTAGAGGCTGCTAAACTTGTGGCCAAGTCAGTTGAGAGAGTCGTTGAATCATCCAAGGTGGGATGTCTTTTTCTTTATTTTTTGTATGTTTCAAGTTTTGATGTATCACAAACAACATTAGCTTGTGGATATGTTCCATTGCCTCATGTTCACTGTTGCGAGGTTATAAAATTGTATTAGATTTGTTAAAATTACTTTGAGGGGTTTTTTGAGTAATGTGGAGGTAATTTGAAGCTCATTAATGTTAAACCAGTTCAGAGCAAGGAAAGGTGATGGACATTGGCTTGTAGGAATGACACCTTGTGTACGTTGTAGTTACTTATAATACCAGATATTCCATAGGTACACACTACTCAGATATAATTAGGTTGTCAATTCTGACAGGTAAACTTTGATTATAATTTCTATATTGTCTTACGTATATTTCTATAATTTCTATAAGTCAGATCAGGTACTTCAGGTCCAACCAAAGAACCTGCAACCAGTTTTCACAATGCTAGCATGTTGTTGACCACTACTTTTGTAATATTTTTTTATGATGTACACCAAATGTTATAAACAAAGCCCTTCATTGTATTTTGTCTGCTATTGGATCGTTCCTTTCTTCTATTGTATTAATTTAACTTAGTCCTACTTTCATCACCTTTGTTCGTTCACAATCATAGAGTTCTGTTAATTTTCTTGATTTGTAGCAAGCCACCGATGATGAGGACTTACTGATGAACGTCGGAGAAGCGGCCACCGCTGTCACTAAGGCCCTGAATGATCTCCTTCAACATGTGAAGCAAGGCACAGCAGGACACAAACCCGTCACCGTCTATGACGATGCCTGCGATAAGATCGTAGTAGCCACCGACAAGCTGTTCAGCAGTGTTGGTAATGCTACAGAGATGGTTAAACAAGCCAAAGTGTTAGCCCAGGTATGGTACATATACACAATCATTGGATGAAAACGTTGTTATCTTGATCATAACGTGTCGACTTAAATTTGCTTCGCAACAAGATCATTCTTATTGAACTTTAAAACAAATCTGTTTTGTTGCCTCTTTCAAGATAGGTTCATTTTAAAAAATGCTAATGATGTTTGAAAATGTGAATCATAGAAACCTTGGAACGTTACTATCAATTTTTTTTCATGTTCAAACAGGAGGTGTCTGTCAGTTAAAGATTTTTCAAACATAGTTTATGTTTGCTTGCTGGCCAGATGACGTATTACATACTTGCTCTCTGATCAGGTAACTTCAAATGATACGTAATGTAATCGTAGCCGTGTGGTCGATAATGTCTGTAATTTTACACTGTTACTTTTGCAGGCATCATCTCTCCTCGTTGGAGCCATCAAAGGTGATGCAGAGGGCCTGGGAGAAGGGGACTCTCAACAGAAGTTACTCGGAGCTGCTCGACAGCTTGCCGACGCCACCGCTCGTATGATCGAAGCTGCCAAGGTAAGACTCTTCGTCTACGTTGTAGGACGATGAAAGAAATCTGTGTGGAATCATTGCATGAAATATCTTGATTGAAGAAGAAGGTTATTCCTTGATAGTGGGGAAATGTTTCAATTACGTAGCGAGTTACAAAATCACAATTTGAATGCTCTTATATTACATTGACAAGTTAAAAAAAAATTGTGTTGATTAAGTGGATTTAAAGATAATTACTGGTTCTTCCTAGCCAAGCTTTTCAACACATTCTCATGGAAGTGTACATGATCTTGAAAGCAAGGTAAGATAAATATGTAAGATGTGCCTGAGAAGTGGTAATATGGATGGCTACTGGTAATTGTTGCCTGAGGTTGCACATATATATGTATATAGCAAATGTCTCTGATTAAAGAAGCAATCTTGGTTAAATGCACACTGATATATAATCCTCAAGAAGTTGTCTTCCAAGTAAGAAATCTTTTGTTGAAATTATTTGTGTAGTTTTATCTTAAATACAGGTCTTCTTCATAGTGACTAGTTGATACACATTCAGTTGTTACCCTGAATGCTTGGTTATGATCCATATTTTTGTTCCTGTTTGGGTGCTTTACCTCTTTGGAAAAAGGATTCACAAATTTTTGAAGATTGTATTGATATGCTGGGAATGCTTTACTTGAGCTGCATGTATTTTGGTGGTTCTCCATGAAAAGTCTCCCACAAGTATCTGATACGAAGGAAGATGAAAGCTGATGCGTTAAGTTATGGTGTGATTTTACAAGTGTATTTTGTTTTCTTGCTAGGTAATTTGCAGTTATTGGTGTATTTGTCATCAAACCCTATTCCTATAAATTGGTAAAAAATTGCCTATTGTGGGATTCTTTTTATTGTTATCCAGCTGCATTGAATGGTCCATTGTCAACAAACTCAAACAAACTCAAACAGATAGTCCCTTTTGTAATTTCTGCTCTTCTTGTTTTCAGTTGGTCATGTAATTCTTAGGCAAAGGGGATCTACATCATGCTGGTGGCATGTGTGTGTCTTTGCATGGTGATGCATGATATCTCAAAGTTATGAGTTGTTTGAACATCAAACTTTGTAAGTTGCTTCTCAAAATCAATGTAATAAAAAATATAAATCAAATTAAATAGATATGCTCCTACTCGATTTAGAGAGAGAAAGTGCAAAAAGTTATGAAAGATGTATTTTGCAACTTTCTGTCCTCCTTTAAAAGAATAGTCCTGACCCAAATTTATTTTTAATGTGTTAAAGGGGACCACGATCTCAGCATTTTGATGAAATTCCCATT
>VJOZ01062338.1:506-17570 GCA_009801055.1 Stichopus horrens
CTGGTCAGTAACATTAGGGCTTAAAGTTGTCCATCATTCGATCTCATGTCCATTTTGTCAGGAATCTTAACTTCACAAGGACATTGAGCACAGTACTATACTATCATGAGCCAACCCATTTGTAGCATAATAACAATTATAGTTTTGTCTTTGAGATAATATTGTGTCTGTGAACAGTATGATCCATAGGAATTCCTGAACAAACATGCATGTACTCCTTCAACTTATTTTTCTGATAAACAATTTGTTTGTGGAATGCAAGGGATATAAACAATCCGGATACAAAGATGATATATACCATTTAACATAATCAAACTGTCCAGCCCCCTCCCCCCCAAAAAAAGATACTCTTTCAATCTTTATCACCAGTTATGAACATTCTGGTACACAGTAAAGTACTCTAACATCTGCATGATGTATCAGGCTTGGGGTAATGGTACGATTATTTTGTGAAAAGTGAGAAGTAATTGTAAACATAATTGATTACGATGGCAAAGTAATCATATCATGGTTTAATTATGATAACACTGAATTAAAAGAAATATAAAAGAACCAAAAGTTATTAAACAAATTAATTTTATCAGTGCTCATTTACTATTTAAATATTCTGGAGTGACTATACAGCAGTTTAGTTGATCCTGCTTTCTTAAATGCTGCAGCAGGACAGCCTGAGTGAGGAGTGCACAGAATTCAATGATATCGACTTTGATACACTTTAGTTCTCTTGTTGGTACGACCAGGAATTTGTTTTTATTAACTTGCACATCATGTTTACTCAGCCACCATAAGAACGAAGGCATCCTTGCTTACACAACTGATCGACTTTGGAAACATTAAACACATAAAACGATAGCAACCTGATCAAATGCAACATCCACATTGAAATAAACTTAATCCAATAGTTTTCACTGATACTGTAAGGCAGGAGCATGATCCTGACGATAAGATCTTACAGTAGTAGCAAATTTGTATGCATGGTATGTCGTGTTATTAGTATGTTGTTTGTTTGTAATTATTAAACATCTTTACAGTATTCTCCTCAGTGTTTTATCAATGTCAGGAGAAGAGTCACAGAAGGAGTGCATAAGTGATCGCTAAGCAGTTGCCTGGGAGTGGTTCAACCTCACTGTAAAAATGTTTGGATCAAATGTTGCGATACAAAATGGTAACACTTAAACATAATTATTTGCCCCTAAAAATGGCAGCAGCCAGTTGTCAACTTCTTTTCAGCCCACAGGTAGCCAGGTTTTTGTAGCCAGGACAGTTATTTTTTGGGGGGTATTCGCTATTTCAGGAGAGCAGTGATTTTCACTTGATTGGCAGGCAGCCTCCAATAACCACCCTCCCCCCAAAGAACACTTCTTTAAAATACTATATGTGTGTCACTCTGTCAAATTGTACTAGGTGTTTTACAAATTATAAGAACAACAGATAACCTCCAGAGTTGTCTATTAAACTATGTCTTCTTCTCTTTGTATCATTTTATCATTGTACAGAGATACACCTACAGATCTATATGTGAAGGAAGATAAGAAGGAATGTGATCACTACTGCAATCATGACTGCAAATTGCAAAGTAGTTGTAATCATAATCGACTTTTATTTTAGGTGTATATAATTGTAATCATAATTGTAAAATCTGAACTACAGTAATTGTAATCATAATCGATTAAATTACGATGTAATTGCCCTAACCCTGATTTGATTGGCAGACATGTTGCAGATGTCTTTTAAGAAAATAACAGCCCAAAGGCACTTTGGTTCCTTGCATTAAGATGCTGTAACTTTAAAGAGAAAGAGGTTGTTTAGAATATATCAAAATGACATACAAAGAAAATAACTTTAATCTTTTCATTACCATTCATTCTCATCAATAAACATCTGCAAAAGCTTCATCCCTTTAAAACTTTATGCATGTGATGAGTAACAGAAAATGCACTATTGACTTTGGAAGGGTTTGGGTGAACAAATTATTCTTCAGCAACAAATAACTGACTTTCTATCTGTGAGAAATTTACTTCTTGAAAAGAAGGATAGTCCTTCCTTATTTTGAATAATCTATCCTTCTATGTCCATAAACATTGGTTTTAAAAATATTATTTTCTGTAAAACAAACACCTTATATCCATTTAAATGCAGTCTGAGATCAGCAGTTCAGAAATTGCAGGGCAGAGGCACAAATCAAGATAATTTAGCAGCCTTCCTATCATGCATCAAAGTTCGTTGATAGCATAGAGCATTTTTTTTTTGGGGGGGCAATGATCAATAGAGATTAACCAGGCCTTGATAATGTAGGCGGAAATTCCCACTTACGAAATGTAGTATTTAATGTACAGTACAGTAGTAAAGTACAGTAGTAATGTGTGTGTTCCTTCTGTGCGGAAACAATGACACAACTTGCATACCTGTTCATATACACAACTGTGTCTGTCTTTGAACACAACTGAGTCTGTATTCAGCACAACCTGTGCTGATACGCTTACTGCACTTTCATGTGTTTTCATGATGTTTCTCAGGACATTGTCCACCCGAAACAAAACACATGCTTATCTGTTCAAATGGAAACCATTGCATAAAATCTTTGCTATGAGATTAATATTGAAACACAAGCACGACCAAATATTTTTCATTTCGACAAATTTATAACACAGAATTGCATAATTAATTTCACAAATTTATTCTTTCTTAATGCGGCACAGAATTCTGGGATTTTCCGATGTTTAACTAGCGCACAAGGCCAACAAGGGTCTACACACTCAATATCGTAGCAAGACACCTTCTTTGATGCATCCCCTTCACTGATACTTCCCTAGTTACAGTACTACTGAAGTGATAGCAATTGCCAGCATTACCTACTGTAGTTTCTTTGCAGAAAGATGTATTTTGTGAAAAATTAGTCAAATTGCAGGTACCTGCCTTTCAAACATTTTTCAAACTGTTTCACTGATAAGTTCCACACACCACCCATGCCTACTGCTTCACACAGTGGGCTAAATTATTGTCATGACTGGAAATAACAATTCAACAAAGTGACTTGAAAATAATACAACAATCTCTGAAACTGAATCCATCTGCATGATATTACTCTACAGTGTATGTACAGTAATAATACCTCAGAGACTATGCTACTCTTTTATCTAAAGCCACTTACACACTTCAACCAGCTTACTGTGACAAACCCTTTCGCTTGTACATGTAGCCCAGGTGTGCTATGAGTCAATCAATACCAACAGCATGACCACAAAAATAGTAAAACATTTACTAAAATCAATCAACTTTGAAGTAATATTTTGTTTATTGACTACAGTATGTCTCATCATGCTATATTTTGGAGTTGTCTGGATTGGATAATCCATAGAAAATAAATGGCAGTGCACAACACAAAGTCAGTGCCAAGCTTCTTGAAAGACATTTTGGTCACCAACTTTGGTGTAAAGTGTTCACATATTTCTAGTTTTCTTTTAGCAGACACTTGAAAATTTATCCATGAGGTCATTTTGAACAACAAAAAAGATGCAGCAAGTAATTGTTTTTGATGTGGTTTGAAGAATACACATATTGCAGGTCAACTTACACTGAACCCACATCCTGTCTTCATGATGTGCTGACGTTAGGAATGCAGTGACGGACTGATGATGGTCCACTCATGATTACTGTGGTACTGCACTTCCCATGCTGTACAAAGTACGGTGTGTCTTACTGTTATGATTCAATGTGCCAATTGGCCCGTCTTTTACAATTACCATCACAACATTTGAAAATCAAAGATAATGAGGGTATGAGCAGATCCATTTCATCTATGCTAGTAGTTTCATACATGAGGGAACCTTCTATTTAAAGTCCTCTGAGCATAATGGCAATCACAGTGTTCTCACTTCTCAGTACTTACTGTACAGTATATGCACCATTCCACTACAATACATACTGTACCATCAGACACACTGCGCTCGTGCTTGAATGTCTCCATACCATTTATTCCTCTCTGACATCCTGGAATGCCCTGCAAAGCTTTGATGGAACTTAACATACTACAGCTACTAGCTCTGCTTAGCATGAAGAACTGTATTAACATAAGAAATAGCCATCTGACTAAGCTATGCACATCCAACAAGTTTCAAAGTATTGTGATGCAGTCAGAACAATGTTCAGCATACTCGTCAAGATATAACAACTTTTGTTATATTGGTAAGTGTGTTCAAATGTTCAGTCACCTAAGTAATAAAGTTTTCAATTTTCTTTCAAGGATCGTAAGTCACGCCCGAAAGTATCCCTTTATCCAACACTAAGAAAGAATGGTCACTCCACATTTATGTGAGATGACCATGAAACATGCCTAAAAAATTAACTGGAAATAGTCTAAATGGTCAGGATGATTAAAAGTAGGCTTTACTAACTGAATATTACAAGTTGTCATAATTACATGACTTTGCGACAAGCTTGTCCGACGTTGCCGTCAAAAATTGTTTGCATTCATGACATGACATGTAAAGTAAATGCAGTCAAGTACCACTCTGAGTCCTATATGAGGACTAGCTACTGGACTGAAATAAAAAGTGATAATTTGTCATATGGCACACCCAGTAAATTTTGAATAAATCATGGTAAAATCAAGCACCGCCGTCAGCATTTTGCAAACTACCTGAGAGTAAGACACTTTTTGATACCATGGGTCCATAGACCTTCTCATGAAGCACTGGCTCATCAAACAGTCTGGTAATATGTTGATGCAAGGTAAGTCACTTGATCCCTTTGTGACAGTATTACCCTTTTACTGTATATACTGGTCTGGAATGCCATACAAAACCTTCCATTAAGTTCATGTTCCCCATGAACTTACAAGGAAATTTGGATTTTTGCTTATTTTCCCATCAAACAATTAAAGCAACATTTACTGGCATCATTGTGTATCTTTCACAGAAATATTTCAAGTTGACTTGTCTTCCCATGCAACAAATTAAGCAACATGTACGGGCCACTGTTTTATCTTTTACGGAAACCTTACTCCACCTCCAACTGGCTCCACTCGGGATGGATGCAGCTCATGTAATCACGTCAGATTCCAAAGCTCACTAGGCTGCGTCCAACTGAAAAGGCCATCTGTCTATTCTCCACATGACTACTATCGTCAGGACCATACCAATACGTATGACCTTGGCTGCCCTTGACACTAGTATCTGACCAATTAGAGGTATAGTACTGCCCTTCTCTTCTTACTGAAGGTGCCAACCAAAATATAGTATGTCCTAGAATCTAGTTTGCAAATAAACAAGGCTGTTTGGAGTAGGCCTCTCTGTATGGTACACTATCACTATACCTTTCTGGTGTTTTGTCATCCCCATAAATGTTGTGATCTGGTTATTACACCTGTTTGGACATATCTCATAAAGGTTTCAACAAACATTTTGGGGGGTGACTTTTCATTCCTGTGTCCCCCCTGGTATGGTGTGTATGTGATTTCAAAGTATATCCCCATTGTCTGAATTTGCTTTAAAGCTCTTTGCCTACCGTATCACCAACAACTGATTTACTAGTACTGTATATATCCAACCTTTAACTCCCAACAGACACTTTTGTTTTATGCCTTCACATAGGAGTGAGTGTAAGGAAGATTGCTGAGTAACTGTAAGGTACTAGCTGCTGTGTATTTACCAAGGACAGCCATGAAATATTTACTGTAAGCTTGCATCAGTCTGCACAGTGCAGCAAAGAGCCAAATATTGAGTGTGCTACTGCTTTTCATACCTATGATGTGTAATAACTGTGAATTTGGAAAACTCTCCTTCCAGTTTTCAACTCTGTTTAATGCTTAACTACAGTACCTGTGCATAACTGTGTTTTGTTACATTTTTAGCAAGTTTGACAGAATGTGGTATGGAGTTTTAAAATTATGAGCCCTTTCAGAGTAAAGTAAATAACTGTACATCTCTTGCTTTACCAACAGTGTAAGTGGCTTCATTCTACAGCACTAAGTCTATTTCTATGATTAATCATGAAATGTATGTATCAATTTTTTCCTGGTGACTGATGCCGTACATTGACATACAGTACAAGTCATTTGCATTCCAGTGCCACATTCCCCTTCAACATGAAGCAATAAAATTGCTTCAGTAGTACAATGTCTGGTGTGCCTCGGAAATTCGAGGAACCCCTCTATTCAACTGAATGAGTCAAAATAAATTGATCCATTAGTTGTAGCCTACATACATAATGGCAATGCTGACCCAATTCATGTTTAATGGGTCAGGATTGCATCAACAGTAAACCCTGGAGGCTTAGAGATGTTTCGTGAAAATGGTAACAGATCTTCATCCTAAGGACATCAGCCCTTGAAACGGAGGTGAAATTTAGGCGCCTTCATATGGCCAACATTCCAAAATGTGATTGGCATTTTCAAAATTAAGTTACCGTTCCACGAATTATGCCACTGCAGTCAACACGTTGAATTTTAAGTGTCCTTGCAACATGAAATTGTTGACATGGATATAGCGAACACTTTTCCTTCAATTGCCACATGATGTTGTGACACTATAGCTCTAGGAGAGTTGGAAACAAATAAATGTTCAACTGTGAAATTGTGTACATACTAGTTTCATGTTACAGTCTAAGCCTAACCTTCCGTGATACTTTTACTACCATACTGTGTTACTCAAACTATTCACTTTGATGTAAGTTCCATGCAACCACAAAGTCTGATTTCGTGTGCACATATTATGTATGCTATTTGATTGGAAATCTGTTCTGAGGACATCCTTTTTGCATCCTCAGTGTATAGACAATATTGCCTGGGTCATTTAAAGTAAAATTTCACATGTATCAATATCTATAGCTATTTATTTTTTAGAATGCCAAATGATGAACAACATGTTAACCGAAAGTGGTGAAAATTTGTAATCATGCAAATTCATTACCAAATTCCATCGTGTTCTTTCAGATAATTTAGGCAAAAAGTGAAGTTGCTTAAGCACCAAAATTCTGCTGATTTCTTCCACCTGAAGGGTGACCTTGCAAACAATTCTGGTAGTCAGAGAAAAAGTCTCTCAAATGCAAAGGGACTACTTACTGCCAAAGTGCCAATGCGTTCAGCTGACAATTAACGTAAAAGAGACCCACTCTGAAAGTTAACTGCAATATGACATTTACCTCGTGACAACATTAGTTACTCTGACGATCCAATCACAGTTCAACTCTGACTACTTCTGACTACTGACTTCTGACTACTGACTTCTGACTACTGACTTCTGACTTCTGACTACTGACTTCTGACTACTGCTGTGATTTGCAGGCATTACAAACCATTTGGTAACCTTGAGGCTTCAGGGAATGTTTCCTAACCACAGCAGTCTTTCTTCAAACATCAGTACCTTGAGTTATAAAAAAGATACTGCAGTAGGCTCCATGGGAAACAAAGAAGTGTCCACAGTGAACAAAATTGCTCACACCTGTAAGAATCCCTTACCTTGTCATTAGAGCATTCCTGTAAACTTGTGACCAAAAATAAGAAACAAGTACCAAACTTTCAAAAAGTCAGTTATGGCAAAGAGATTGACTGGATTGTGTTGAATAAAACTGACAAAAAAAGTGAGAATCTTACCTCAATATTTTATCGCTGCAAGACATCGTCAGTAACCTCTCTCCTTCCATCACTCCATCCCATGTTTGTATGGTTGGCGCTGACTTCACTGGAATGGTACCCTCTCCGGACTCAATTTTCGTTCTCAGCTGGCCTCTGGTTTTGCGATTAGGGTGCTTGTCTGCCACTCCGTTCTTGTTCTCCTCCCCCGGTCCTTTCTCATGTGGGGAGAATATCCTGGCATCTCCGCAGGGAGAGGTGCTAATGTACAGGTGGAAAGCATAGCCCTCCTTGAGTCTGAACCCGCTCCCATCTTCACATCTCTCAAAGATGGAACTGTCCGCGTCGGCGTCACTGCCTAGGTGGAGTCTGAGCTGCGAGTAGAGGAACTTCATCAGGCAACGACGCGACAGGATTTCGGCGTGACAGTCATTGAGCGCCAGCCCCTGGTCTGACATGTATTCACCGTTAATGCACTTTGTTCCCGTGGTGACACTGATCACCTGTGATTTGGTGAAATCTTCATTCACCGTCATGACTATGCCAGCTAGGACTTTCCTCCTTGAGTATTGGGGATCAACTGTGCTCGTGAGTTCGTTGAACTTGCTGAATATCAATCCGTGTATGTGATCCGCAAGTTCGAGTGACGCCTGAGAGGTTTCGGCGGAATTGGGGATCGGTTCATAGCCGGGCTGAAAACTGGGGTGGATGTTGAACACAGCCGAGAGAACGGCCTGGGCTGCCCTGGCTTTGGCCAATTTCTTGTTTCGGGCCTGTCCCTTGTAATCGATCCCGTCCACGTTGACTGACATCACAAAAAGTTTGCTATGGCTTTGTCCCTCTTCGGATTCCATCTTAAAGTGCAAACCAGGCCTCATTTCATTCAAAATCATCAATGGGTTTTTGTTGAGCGCCTGAGCACATGGCTGCGGTCGTTTTACCTCTGCCTGTGGCGCAGGGTTCTCCCCATTGGATGACTGCTCTTCCACGTGTCCCTCAAATGGGCTGAATCCTGTTTGCGGATCTGACACGTCCACTGTAAAATCAGAGCTGGTTACGTACTTGCCCATGGCAAAGTAGGCATCGGCAGAGTTGGGGAATTGAATAAATGACTGAAGGGCCATCTCTGCCGCTTTGCTCTTGGCCGACTTCTTGGTCCTCCCCGACCCCCTGAACTCCTTGCCATTGACATTGACAGCCATGTGGAACATCGGGGCATGCACCGGTCCCGACTGTCCGCACAGGACAAACTCTAGACCAGGTTTGAGCTCATTTAGCTGCATCAGGGCATTTTTAGGCAACCTGGGTCCATGCAGTTTCTTCTGTTTTTTCCTTTTTTTCTTTGGAGGAATTTCATTGGCAGCCTGTGCTTCCGTCTCTCCCTCCTCCAGCGGTCTCTTCAGGCCTTCAGACTGACCATTCTCATCTGTTAACGGATGGACACCTCCTTCGTTTTCTTTGTTGTTGGATGCACTGGGGTCTTCACGTGTGACCTCTTCCTGGGCATGAATATCTCCGGCAACTTTGGATGGTGAAGACGGTTCAGGTCTGATGGCGGCCATCTCCGAAAGATCTTCGGAATGCTGCTCGGAGTTGACGAAAGCCATCTCCAAAAGATCTTCAAAGAGAATGAGAAATTGGTCATTTAGTTGTGAATCTTATTCTNCAAGTTTTTCAAATTTTGACTACTGCTGACCATTTGAAAATCAACACAAATTGGCACCCACCTGCTTACTTTGTTATCGCTCATCACTCTTGACTTGCCTGAGCACACATATCAGGTCAACACAATTTACAAAATTTCTGCAGAGCAAAACCACTGTGGTGGAACTTACACCTCGAAGAAAAATACTCATTAATAGCACACATTACTTCTCTGGGCTGGCTTCTGTTTGTGAAGAAAATTGAGTTGGGAGCACAAGTAATGGAATTAGCTCTATAATGTTGCACATAACAATAAATCTGGATAAAATGTCAAAATTAAAAGCTTTCTTGCATTCTGGTTATTAATGTCCAAAAAAAAAAATTACGTTTATGTGTTTAGTTTCAAATCAGGAGATATTGTGAATGCAAGGTTTTCACAGTTTGACCTCAAATGACCTTTGACCTTTATGAGCAATGTTATGGTCCTTACACTCAATGTGGTTCATCAACTTACCACATGAGAACAGATGAAACTTTAAGATATTGAGTTTACTTGGTTTTCACATAGTGACATCTGCTGACCTCACGTGACTGTTGCCCTCTTACAAAAACAATAGAGCTCTTATACTCAATATGGTACCAAGTATGCCATCAGTCCAAGCTTTTGTTAAATCTGACCCCTGCTGACCTCAGATAATCATTGACCTCTACCAAAAACAATAGACTTCTTGTACTTAATGTGTTTCACTCACATACTAAATGAGAGTTCAGGCAAATCTTCCCGTCTGGAGATAATCATGTTTACAAGCATCACAAACACACATAGACATAGACACGCACATACATACACACCAAAGTGACTGCATGTATAGGATGTGTTTTATCATCAAAATCGTTTAAAATGAACTCAACTAGAGTGTATCCCCCAGTATTTAGCCACTTTCCTAAGGACTGGGAGGTGGAGGGCCTGCCCGGCTCAGCAGTCTACTAGTTGTACCAAGCAACCTCAAGTGGACAATACCTGTTAGAAAAGGGTCAGCAAGGGCAAAGTCCTAATAAAAAGACTCCAAAAGAACAGACATCCCAAAAATGAAAAGCAGTCAAAACCTCACACACTGTCAAAAATATTTTTCAAGTGCATTCTAGAAGGTACACTCTATGACATAACCACAGACTCTGGCAGAGCATTTCATTCATCCATAACTCTTTGTCAGGAAAAGTATTTTCTAACATCCACCCTACAGCACATCTTTTGGAGCTTAAATCTNNACTTGTAGCAGAAGTAGTATTAGGTAGCACCTATGAGATAAGTTTGGGATGAATTTGCTCAGATAGTCATCATGTTTTTAATTTGTATGGATAGGCCACCAAGTTCATTTTTGTTCTTTGTTTTCATTTCTGCATTGGGCATTTCTTCCACAAAAACTTCCAATCCAGCCAATCTTTGGATTGATAATGCCTAAGTCTCAATTGTTTTGTGACACTAACTTTAGCTTTTATTTTTTTTAACTAACATAACATTGTGTTTCACTGATATGACAAGCTTGTAGGTCTGAGTTAATCTTTAACCTAAGGCTATGTTGTAAAGTATTCAGCATAGGACTAGGCTAAGTAACAGTCTTTAAACCATCAAAAGACTGTTTAAAGACTCTTGGACTCACTACACTTGATCTTAGAAGGATGACAGGTGACATGATTCAAGTTTTCAAATTCCCCACTGGGAGTAATGCCCTGAGCAATTGAAGCTTTTTAAAGGTTTGTACTATCTTCGGGTTTATTGTCACAGTAAAAAGGTGTCACGTGTTGATGTCAGGAAATTTAGCTTTTCCAATAGAGTTGTGGAATAACATTAGATGGAATGAAACAACATTAGTCTCCCTGAGTGGGTTTTCAACTCCAGTTCTATAAACTGTTTCAAAGTTAACATCAACAAGTTTTTCTCAGATTCTTGCAGTAGCACTGAGGTAGAATTTAATTATTCCTAAGTTAGTGTCTTTACGAATTGAATTTGGGCCTATTTCTTTTGGNNCATTGCTGACCATAGCCTAGGCCTGTAGTGTAAGTGTAACAAGTTCCATGTCCTAACATGAATTACGGTAAATTTACAACTGGCAACTTTGAATAGCTATAAAAAAAGAGCTCGCTCTTCCAAACTTGCTGGTGCAAATGATGATGCTGCCTAGGCCTTGTCCTTAATCAAGTGTGACTGCAAGTTCGTCTAGCCTAGTCTTAAGTTCAGTGTTAAGTATTGTTAATGACAATGTTAGTTTAACCTTGGCCTTAGGATAGTCAGCCTAACGTAAGGTTGTAGCGAAGCAAATCTTACAAAAATACTAACGCTATAGGCTCAGGAGCAGTTCAACGGCTTATGTAGAACCAAGTGTAAGATCCAATATAATTATCCTGGAATACAAGTTATTTTGTTTCCCTGTCCAGTTTAGTGTGGTAGATGTACGCTGCCACTGAACCTGTGTACACAACCACCACTCCAGAGAACATTCGCCGTGAAACCCAAGTACAAGTGGCCTAATTCCAATTCCTCACGCGTCTGGGAACGCTGGATGGAAATGAACACAAACTTTCGGATCCCGGCCCGACCGTACCCATACAGTGCTATTGAAGTATAGTATAGTTACTAGTATACAACCACCAGCGGTCGATATAGAGGTCGCTAATTCGATATACTATTATTGCCAGATCCCTACACACGGCTCCGATAATTGCTGTTACAAATGGGTTTATTGGAAAACCCTTGGCTAATTTCCACCTTCCGCTGCTTTTTTGATTCCTTGCCGCAGACTTGCACTCTTGCAGATGCCACGCTTGCATCTTCCTTGGCTTATGGTTTCTATAGGCCAGATGGATTTTGTAGGAATTGTTTTATTTGTTGTTGTTCTCTGTGATGGCCTCTGATTATCAAGGGTAATGTATCATCAACCCAGAAGCAGAAGTACCTGGGACCCATGTGGGATTCAACTGGGCAAGATGGTGCCCATATGTACCACATGGGTTCCAGGCGGGCTTCGCGTGGACCTTAGGCCTATATGAGCTACTGTCGAACCATTTTATCCATATGAGAAAAAGATGGGATTCATTTGGGCAGAGAAACATTGAAAAGTTTGACCGAAAATGTCGATAAAACTCAGAAGACAGAAAAACCGTCAAACTAATTAGTCATGATTAGGAAAGACACAAACAAATTTGAATTTAAATTGCCTTCAGTCATATCAGCGGATATTATTAAATTACAGTTCTTAAAGGTTAGTTTCTTCCCAAATTTTTGCATGATAGATTTATATTAATATTTTAGTCAGAAGGAGATTTCGCGACAAATTAGGTGGGCCTGTAAGGTTTTTGTAACAACTTCATCCTTTGGAAAGATGGGACATACACACGATTAAAAAATTAATATCGCCCTCTACTAATGTAAACGTTTCATACTTGAGTAAATAAACTGTGTCTGACTTTACTAGCCTACGTAACTTAAGTTATAGGCATACATGTCACTGCAAAATCGTACCGGTACAAGGTAGGCCCTATGGTGAGCAACATTTACACTTTCACTAAAATCGGAGGCGGTTTTTTCCCAACAGACTTGATTTCCGACTTACTTGCTGTTGGCACTGACAAGTTGCAGCCGGTTTCTAAAGACAATTGGGAAGAAAGATCATTTTTCACTGAGAAAGTCTATCTTTGGAAGGTCAATCTCGTATCAATAGGATAAAAACCGAATAAATGTATATTTTATACATGTTATCGACTGTCAAACTCTTAAACACAATTCGTCTTGATGTGTGAAGGACTCCAGGCATCATGCAACGTTTTCATTGAAATTGAAGATATACTTTTTCCCAATTCGCCTGTGATAACGTATAGCACAGATTACCAAGTATAAAAAGTAAATAGAAACAGAGTGTAGCCTACCTTGAAATAATGCCACGGTTATACACAAATATATATACAAAGACAAGAAACTACCAAGAAAAAAATTATATCTGAAAAATATCAAGTGCATAGACTGTAATTAAATTTAAAATTGTTATGCACCGGTCCTTGAAGCCTAAAGGGTGTTATAACATTTAAGACGTGGGATTGTTTAGTAACAAGGATCTGAAAAAAAATGTCTCCTTTTGTTTCACTTTTTGGTCTGTCTCACCAGGGAGTTGCTATTTTGACAAAATAGCAACTCCCTGATCTCACATAATAAAATGTATCGTACAACACATATTTGTTTACTATTCAAAATTTCAGAGTAAATCAAAATCAGATGCAATACTGTAGGATATGCATGGCTATGGCTGTAGGTTTGAAAAGAAAGAAAGTGAGGTATCTCCTAATCCATGCATTGGCGCAATTTTCATGACGTATTTCAGCTACAGTGACGTCACACATTGTTAACTTAAATTCCCACTCTTTCAAACCATCTCTATGTGAATTCCTGTATTACTTTCTTGTGCGGCTCATCATCATTGTCAAATCACAATTTCTTATATTGCATCAATGCATTTTCCACATCGCGATACGATATGTATTACACCACAGATTCATAATTTGCCACAAAACAGTTATTAATAATCTTTGTAACTATAAAATTTGACAAAATTTAATATTTCTGCTAGTCTAAATACAAATGTTTGTATACCAATAACGTTAGGCAATTGAGTCTATAACGCTAGACGTAGCACACGTTCTAATAGTCTGAATTATCCCTAATTTGCGACGAGACGATGTACGGTTGTGATTGTTAACTGAATATTGAGATTTAATGAACAAACAAGATATTTTACATGAAAATGTATTTTAAAGTCGGTGTGACATGAAAATGATATTTTGTAGTTTTTGGTGTATTCATCATTGAAAGGATTAAAAATAGCCACAGTTTCCATCAAAATCCATCAGAATATTGACAATTTTATATCAGCAAATTTTTTTTCCTCACAAATGCATTATGAATAAACATTGGCTGAGTATGAAAATTAGTGACGTCAAAAGAGGAGAGACATTTTGAAAGGATATGACATTTCTCGTGTTATCCAGTTTGTTTACTTTACCTTCAACTTCTGGAATAATTGCAAATTTTATATTTGACCAGGGGAATTTATTTTGGACGCAGTATATTTTCCTCAAATATAGCGGTATCACTTACTAATGTGAAATCCACTATAAGTAATTAAGAGACAATACAATACAGGGTTAACAGAAGCAACACCTTACGTCACCTGTTTTGCATTTTTTACCAAAATTTGAAAAGCTATATATTAAAAGGTAACAGATCGATATGAACAAAATTGTTGATAGCTTGTTATTCAGGGTTTCTCTCTGTAATTTCTGAATAAAGTCAGTCCCTTTTTCTAGATGCGTGTCGCATCGTTCAAGAGTTGTTTCTCTAACCTTATGTTTCGTGTCTAACACCGATCTTTGCTTGTGACGTGGTATCAGGTATATGATACGTACTTCTCAAGAAATGAATACGAAACCTTACGAAACAAAGCGTGAGGATTTGGTGCACAAACAACGATTACGATTTAATTTTCGCAAATTAAAAAAGTGTTACTCGAATTATATTTTTGTACTGCAAGTTTCCTTGATATTGTTTTACGCAAGTTTACAAAAGGAAACTTTCTCTTAAATTCAGTTTTTGGTCATCGGGCTCTTAAACTGTATGAAAACTGTCATGCGCCATCTTAATTACCCTGCTGTGTCCTGTTATCTTTGCTCATTTTTAAATATATAACGTCAACTTCCCCTCAAGTTAACTTTAAAGTGAATCGAAATAAAAGGGATGGATCCTTTCTTCCCCACGGCGTTACTAAAGGCTTTTACTAATAAAATTGCATCAAGGGATTTTGTCTTTTAATGATTCCACTTAAACGATATACACCATTACTTACGATAAATAAAATACTATTATATCAATTTCACTTAGGCAAGAGCCATCATTGAAATCCACCAGAGCGAAAATGTTTGGTAGTATTTTGGGAAACCTCTTTTTCTCTCATTCCTCTTACTTTGTTATTTTTGCCCCCTTTTTTATAGAAGTGTATAACAAAACCTGCACGTAATGCCCAAATTGAAGAATCCCTCTAAAATTTCTCACTGCTCAAAATTGAGAAACGGCTAAATATAAAATGACTTGAAATGTTCAGACCTTACTTAAATCAATTTTGCTTGTCAAATGTAGTTTGTACATTATGTCCGCTCGATAGTCACAAGACTACCTGAGTAGCATTATCATCCAATTATCTGTGTATAATTAAACCAAAATGGACTCGAACAATATAACAGAACTGAAGAAAAAAAAAAGAGAGAAGAGAAGAGAGAGGAAGATTGAATAAGAGAGAAAACTTTAGGATGAAGATGCAATTGACAAGAGACAGGTTAATTTCGTTGAGCAGAAAACGACCTTTACTAATCATTTTGTAACCCATTTTTAATTTTAATAAAGCGGAGGGAGTATCAAAATTGAAATTTCGCTTCGGTTCAGAATTTGCTCTTGTTTTTTACCTTCTTGAATCTTTTTGTGGTAAATGATGTGTGGGTACGTGTACGTTTGTGTGTATGGGAGTGTATAGGACTGATCGATAATTAAGTGGCAGTTGTCTGAGGAGGTTATACCAGACGTGCGTTGGTGGAGGAGAGGGTGAGGGGGCGGGGAGAGGAGGCTCTTTCATCATTAAAAATTTAAAAGAACTTGCAGAAGTTTTAGTAGCTCTTACTCTGCAACGGCGATGAACGGAATGACGTAACAACAGCGACTGCACAGGAAACTATTAACGATAATTACATCCCCCCTCCCTTCTCCGAAAAAAAAAATTAAGACTGCACCAGTTGCGTTGTCAGGCTTGAACAAGAATCGGGAACATTTTCGCATTTATACATAGGCCTACTGTGCGTTTTTCTCGAAAACTGGTGTACAAAAACTTGTACCCTGCTTGATTCTTAGAACACATACAAAAAAGTTTTTTCTGCGCATTGAGATGATCATTTTGTAGCCTTAAGTCTTTTTTTTTTGAAATCATATCGACATATCGCACGGTGACTGTTATTCTGTTTGAATTTATCAAAACGCTGCAAGTTATTATGAAACGATTACATACATATTAAACAGATAAAATGGCATAATGCCGATCATATATTAATAATTGCTTTTGTTGAAGCATGGAGCTCTCTGCAATAGCTTCATGGTTGGAAATAGAAAAAGATTATGGATTATAAGAAACACAAAATTCGTTGAATAATTTAAACAGTTAAATGCAAAAAGAGTAAGAAAAGGTTAAAGCTAAACCTTATAGATCATCTGTTTAATGATCTTTTTAATGGTTTTTAAAAATTAACAGCGTATTTATTTGTGATGTTTTATTTATTATAATAGGCCTATCAGTGTCTGTGTGTGTGTTTGGTATATGTTTCCTGATCAGTGGCGTATTTTTTTTTTGTATCGTGAAGCTTATCTGTAGACAAAACATGAAGAAGCATGTAAAGTATCTCGAGAAAGTACAAATTCACAAGCATATGACCCGCGTCTTTTTAGCAGCCACTTATATAGCTGCCGCACTGAAGAAGCGAGTAGCTGAACGAAAAAAAAAACTCGTCCGCTACGCAGGGTAGTGACTATAGGGTAAACTTTGTGTTTTGTTTTATGGGGGTCCCCTCGAAATGGCGCCACAGCTCTTACGGCTGGAATATGAGTTGAAAATTTGTAAATGACAGTCAAATTCGGTGAATATGTGAATATGCCATAGCCACTTCAAAAAAAAAAGAAAAAAAAAGAAGAGACCATTGTTGAAGCACCATTTGTTTTGCATACATTCATATTCATATCCATTCCCATTGGTCTGTTTGATTTCGAG